>NW_019104630.1:62780-73375 GCF_001995035.1 Momordica charantia
TTTAAAGACATGAAAGGAAAGCGAGTGGTGAGGATGGTTTGGACATGCGGCCATGGGTAACACACCCTGGACAAGCATGCCCACAACACCAAGCACCTCTCTATATTTTGCATCAATTATTCTTCGTCGTCTTTTTATGTCTAAGTGATTTTGAAGATATAAATTCATTCCACGAGATTGTGTGATTACAAACTTTGTAAAAAGAGATAATTGAGATGAAAGATTAATGAACTTGCTGAAATTAAATTTAAATGGAGTTCAAAACTTGCCACTCAAAAGTAATAAGCTACAAGCTATTGAATTTGTAGAGAGCTTCAAGGTGATTAGGGAGTTGAGCTTTTCGTGGAGAGTTATCCTTTCAAAACTTCTCCAACTCTTGTCAACTTTCATGCAATGAGCTTCACATTAAGGACAATCTCGACATTGGACAAGGCGCCATCGCCTAGCTTGGTGATTTCTTACACAAAATCGTAATTTTTGTTACAAATCAACTCTAAGTGATATAAAAATGTCCTACATGCAAAACACAAGAAAACTCCGAATAAAAGGTTTTGACACTAAACTAAGTTTAAAAACACGGTTACTGAGCGTAAAATAATAGAAAACAACACCTAACTATGTTCTTTTTACCCTTGTAAACAAAGGAAATCAACTTCTCATATAGCCTCCATTATTTTACATATCTTATTTAGAGTGATGTTTATACTTATACTACAATTTGATGAGATTGCATTCAGTATAGATCTCAACCATTGACAAAGCCTATCTGAGATTTATTTAAATGAATAGTTGTTATGTTCCGTCACGTTTATGAAGTATGTGATGTTTATTTTACTATTTGTTTTCTTTAATAGCATTGTTAACTTTGGAAAAAACGTGTCAAAACGAACCTAACTCATCTGTAATTGCCACGTCGGACGGAGTTCAGAATCCGTGTCACCACACGGCGCCTCTACTCTATCCGCTACCAGCGACGAATTTCCTTACAGATCAATCAAAACTCGAATCACAGTCCTCTGTTAATGGCGGACCACCGTCGCCATAGATAACGAGCTCCAGCCCAAACTCACTGCGCCACACCTCCAGAATTCCTTCGCCCTAGCTTCGTCCACATGGCTGCGTCGCTGCTTCTCCCCTCCTGTCCATCCTCATCCTCCTCCTCCTCCTCCTCGCACCGCACCTGCTTCCTCGGCCGCAGAGATTCCTTCTCCGACGACTCGCGCTCCACAACTTCCATCCGTTATACCTTCGTACGCTCCCTCTGTTTACCTTCCGTGTATTTTGAATTACAGTTTCTGCAACATTCTCATTCTGGATGTATCATAATTTCGACGTCTGTGGATCATAATTTGTTCGAGAGTGTTGTTGTTGCGATTTCGTTTATTTGTGGTTTCAATGTGAGTTTTTGTGTTGAACAGAAGTGTAATCTGCCTGAATCGGGCAGATATGGTAATGGAAAGCCAATAATTCCTATTCTTAATGAACGTAGTCTGCCGGAGTTCTTGGAATCGGCTAGAATGGGGAGACCAATCGACAGAAGCAATAACCGTTTGAAATTGTTCTCTGGTACTGCGAATCGTGCACTATCTCAGGTAAGTAAAACTCCCGTCAATGTTTACTCAAATACTTGTTTGGCAAATTAACGAACTATGGTTTCTTTTTATTAAAATATTGTTTAGGTCCTAAATTCTAAATCCAGTGTATTTCCTATTGTTATAGGTTTTATTGATCCGATGCCATCTTCAATTTATTTTTGTTAAATGTTAAAGTTAGTCTTCGTCAACTTTTTCCATTTGTTAGAATTATCAAATTGGTCATGTAGAAAGATGCAATATTCACTAGTATAGTTATAGTCTGAATTTTATTCAGAATACAATAAATAATGTGCCACTGCCGTCAAGTTGCATCAGTGTCATCTTTATTCTTGAAATTTCATGTTTTTGTATTGAAGTTTACAACCAACTAATTACTGTCACCGTTCATTGCCTCTAACTATAACGAGCGAGTATGCAGAGAAGCAGTTAGATTAGTTAATGAAAAAAATTATGAAGCGCAAAAACTCACCCCCAATTTTACTCGATTGCAGAAACTTCTTGTTGAAGAAAATCTTAAGTATTTAGGTCAATCCTTCCACATATAGAACTGCTTCTAATAAGCATATGTCATGCGGATGCCTTGGTTGTTGCACTCTCCTAGACTACTTAATGCGTTAGCTTGTCTAGAATCTATGGGTTCTACCATATTTTTTCTTTTTAATTGAATATTTAAGGCTATTATGTCCAGAATTTGATTCCTCATCGGCCAGTCAGTTTATCTACTAAAGGAAGTTGTTATATTCGAACAATAATCTCTGGTGTACAAAATTTTGCTTTTTATTTTAAGAGAAATTCACTTAAGAAATACGCTACATGATATAGGAATAAATATTTGTTGATAAATTACCTCAAAGTCTTGATTTTTGCTCACAAACTTTTGTTCACCTAAAAGTTTCAGATTGTTGGTCTTCTTCTTTTATTGCATTTCAGTGTTTGAAGCTTGATTAATCTATGCAAAGCTTTTAACATCCTCAATTATTTGGTTTGATCTGCCATTCCCCTGTACTTCTCAGATTTTTGCATGGATGTACTTTCTAACCTCCCCGTTTTTATTTTTAGGAAATTTCTAGGTATATGGGTTTGGAACTTGGAAAGGTTAACATTAAGCGATTTGCTGATGGAGAAATTTATGTCCAGTTGCAAGAGAGTGTGCGGGGATGTGATGTTTACATAATACAGCCCACTTGCCCTCCTGCAAATGAGAATCTCATGGAGCTTTTTGTTATGATAGATGCATGTCGGAGAGCTTCAGCAAAAAACATCACTGCAGTTATCCCGTATTTTGGATATGCCAGAGCTGATAGAAAGGCAAGTTTGATCTTCAAAATAGCTTGTTGAACCTATTAATGAAATATGTGGCTTGTGATATGAAGAGACATACTCAAATCTCAACATTGTCTAGTAATAGTTTTGAGTAGATGGGAACTATGAAAAAGGTTGATTACAGTGAGAACACGTCAGAGTTTAAAACTGATTACTGATGTTTCATCTTTTTTAGTCTAGTCTAGGGAGTATATATATCAAGGTGTGATTTATAAGGGTATTAAGTTATCTCTCTTGGAAATGTTTTGCCTCCCAGACTCAAGGTCGTGAATCTATAGCAGCCAAACTTGTTGCTAATCTTATAACAGAAGCAGGTGCAAATCGTGTTCTTGCTTGTGACCTCCATTCTGGACAATCAATGGGCTACTTTGATATACCTGTTGATCATGTATACTGTGAGGTATTTAGTATTTAACTTGCTTCTTACATCTATATAATGTTTGGTTTTTTATAACACTAATTTTGTAACTGTACACAAGCCTGTGATTCTAGATTACCTTGCCAGCAAAACAATTTGTTCCAATGATCTGGTTGTGGTTTCTCCTGATGTTGGCGGAGTTGCAAGGGCTCGTGCTTTTGCCAAAAAATTATCTGATGCTCCTTTAGCCATTGTAGACAAAAGGCGGCAAGCACACAATGTTGCTGAGGTAATATCCAACCGAATCCTTTTCCCATCCTCTTGGTCTTGGTTGCCTGTTTAAAACTTGGATGAGAATGTACTATGTAGTTATTTACTTTCTATACTAATTTTTTTTTTGATTCACTAATCATAATCGTAAGTAGCTTCAGAAGACTGTGATTTTGAGATGCTTATAATGCAAAACAGTGGAGCTACTTTACTGAAAAAAGAAAATGCCTTAAAGGAAGATTTCAAACCATGATGGTCACCTACATAGGATTTAAAATCTTTCAAGTTTTCTTAGCAAGCAAATCGATTAGGGTAAGGTGGTTGGCCTATGAGACTAGTCGAGGTGTGTGCAAAAACGTACAGATATTCGTGGATATTAGAAAAAAATGCAGAACAATAAATAATTTAGATATAGATCTTAGAATGGCAAATGGATAAAAGGGGGGTTCTTTTTACCTAAACTAGAGGTGGGAGTACTAGGGTCCATGATGAATGAAATCCAGGCCACGTATTAAACATCTTTCTGAAGTTTTTTTTTTATATGCTGTTTGACAGACATGTTGCATTACTGGATTGATCCGGTATGTTATATCTTTCACATCGAAATACCAATGCTTGTAATTTACCTTGCAGGTGATGAACCTAATTGGTGACGTGAAAGGAAAAGTTGCTGTCATGGTGGATGACATGATTGATACTGCTGGTGAGAAGTCGTGGATACCTTGATATTATGTCGTTTAATAGTCTCTTTTGAGATGCAATATATGAAAAATGTTTAGAACAAAACAAGAAAGAACACAGATCAATACAAGGCATTGAAGTTTCCCATAGAATGAAGGTCAATAACGTTTTATATATTTTCATGTCCTCAAACTTGCTAGGAAAATGTTCGTTCCCCATGTATTTGGCGAGTGACCCATCTTATTTGTTTGAAGTTTGAACTGCTTTCTAGATTTACCCTCTGATTCACAGTGAGGTTGCCTGTGACTGTAACTGAAAACTTTTGTGTTTTTATTTTTTTTTGGGTACAGGGACTATTTCAAAAGGTGCAGCTCTTTTACATCAAGAGGGTGCTAGGGAAGTTTATGCCTGCTGCACTCATGCTGTATTTAGGTAATAACATGTTTAAAATAGATATAATTAGTACTTATCCTTTGGCTCTTACAATGTTTTAGATTCATATTTTTATTTAAACCAAATAATTTATTTCAGACCATGTCTAATATGAAAACCCTAGTGAATTGGAATTAGGAACTCTTTAGGTAAGTAAAATCCTAAGTTACAAACACTAAAACCCCAAAATCGATTCAATTTAGGTTAGACATGGATTACCTTGAGATCAAAGCTCTCAAAAGTCAAGACAAAGAACAAGTTCCTTAGCCTAAGACTCGAACACTCTACAAGATAAGACGATCAACCCTACTTGAATGTTCTCATACAACTCAAAGACATGAAATCGTAAAAGTAAAAGAAGTTCCTAGCTAACTTGAAAGAAAAAGCTCAAAGGCTAAATCCATTCATCAAAACCGATCTTATCTCTCAAACAACCTAATGACAAGACTTTTGATAGCCTCCTTCCAACTAAACCCTAAATGCCACATCATCAACTCGTTCTTATACTTTTAGGAATGTAATGTAATGTTTTAGTCTGGACGAAAATTTTGATAGAAAAAAGGAACCGATGCATGACATATGGACAAGAGAATATATATGGGTCAAGGCGCTTTTATGTATCCAACTTGTTTGTGCTCTAAAGTTCATGATATAAATTTCTTTGATGTCCAGCTTTTGGATAATCCTCACTGGAAATTTTCTTCCCCAGTATGATTTATTCTCCAATTTGGTTGATTTTGTTCATCGCCCTGCAGCCCCCCGGCGATCGAGAGGTTATCGAGCGGGTTGTTTCAAGAGGTAATAGTTACGAACACGATTCCAGCAATCACAGAGAACTACTTCCCTCAGTTGACAGTTCTTTCAGTAGCAAACCTGTTGGGTGAAACCATTTGGCGAGTTCACGACGATTGCTCTGTGAGTAGCATTTTTAAATAAAACACCAAATTAGAGTGATTCATATAATATTATACAGCCTTCTGAAACAGATACTAAAGGAATATTCATGCCTTTTTTAAAATCATCCATTCTTAATTATTGGTTCTGGTTCTCTGTTACAATAATTTCTTTTAGTAATTCCTAGACGGGAGTTTTGCTCTATATGACATAATAAAGTTTTGTAATTTTATATTTTCATAGGAAGGAAATTATCCATATCGTTTTGATTTTTTAAAACATGGTAGTGTGAAATATTTTCATATGCACATGGGTTGATTATTGTCAAAGTCACTTCGATCAATGGTAATTGTAAAACATAAGTCTAAATTAAAAGAAAACTTAACATTTCACATACAGTTTTGTCCATATACTTTCACGTCTCGACAACAGTTTAAAATTGTCCTTCATTATAGATCAATCTCTAGTTGACGTTAAAATACATGTGGCATCATATTAGTTTTTTAATGACGTCACATAATTTATTTGTTAATCAACTAATAACAAAAACTAATTATTAAATAACTAATTGAGCATAGTTCAACTATCATTTACCGTGAAATGTTATAAAGAAAAAAGAAAAATGTAAGGACAAAGTAAAATACTTTACAAATACAAAAACTGACAAAAATGAATGGACTAACTACAACTTGACGTCGTATATAAAATTGGTATAATTTTTATTACGTCCTTTGAACTTTCATAAACTTTTGAGTGTATGTTTTGAGTTCTAACTTGGCGTAATAAATTTGCCATTTACCATATACCATATGTACCTTCAAATATTTGGAGTTGTTTTAAAATCTTGTAAAAAGGAGTGAAATTCAAGACTTTTGAGGTGGGATCCTTTAGCTTTTTATTAATTTAATATTTTTTACACACAAAAATAAAACCACAAAATTTTACGCTAGTAAAAGGAAAAATGTCCTTGACATTTGAATCTCACACATACGTTGAATTTTTAAAAAATAATTAAAAAAGGACCAAAAAGAAATATGTATAGAAGCGAGGGACTTAAAACAACATTAAAATGTTCAAAATTGAAACGAATTAGGGTTTCTGGCATTCCGACCGAGCCGGTACGGGTCTATAAAAAGCCCTCTTTCTCCCCTCTTTTCATCACTGCAAATTCGCTGTTCTTCAGCCCTAGGGTTTCTCCTCGTTTTTCCATCGCAATTCCGTGGCGTTTTCAATCTAATTTTTCTTGTTTTCTGCTATTAAGAAATCTTAATCATCTTCTTCAATCGTCGTCTTTTTGAAGCTATGATGAAGATCTATTCTGTGCCATAGCCGGCCTCTTCCGAGCGGTCGCCTGTGATGGCTACACAAACCCTCTAAGAAGTTCTGAGCTCTCGTTTTGGTTTTTCTTCTGCTTCTGATTTTGTTTTCCTCTTTTTTGTTTTTCTGGATCTGAAAATGCGAGGTGACGATAGAAATTCATGTCTGTCAATCCACTGACTATATTAGTGTGATGTTTCCATGAATCCCGACAGGTTCCGATCGCTATTCAATTTGCTTTTCTCTCTGCTTTGTTTTTGTTTTTGTTTCTGTTTTCTCCTCTGATTCTTTCAAAGTTTTGTACTCTGTTGTTTCAAGTTTTTTTTTGTTGCTGCAACGTTTTCTGGCAGATGATGAATCTCATATAATCAAATGGGTAATTTGCGTCTGAATCATTTCATTGATGCTATTTTCACCTTGGAGAACTGATGCCCCCTTTATAATTGTTCTAACATTTCCAACAATTTTCATCTTGTAGATCTTGTTTTTTCAACTCTTTCTTTGTTTTTGATCGATTATTCAAATATCTCTTGTTAATTATTACATATGATTTCTTATTTTCCACTTCTTGGCTTTCATTCTCCTTTCAAACCTAATGTTCTCATTCTTTTTTTCCTTTTTTCCTTTTCAATTGTAATTATTATAAATTTGTGGACATTTCACTCTTTTTTTTTTTGAAAAAAAAGGGAGTGTCATCTCATTTTTTCTTCCTTCAAACTATTAAAGATTTTCCAGCTGGAACAAATTTTAATTTTATATCTTATTCTCCATTTTCATTTGTATATTTATTTTATTCTAGGAAAGGATAAAAAGAGAAAAAATTGAAAATGCTCGTAACAAAGAAAAAGAAAAAAGAATAATTTTAACATTTTGAGGGGAGAATAAAGAAATTAAAGAATCTAATGAATCATTTTAAACTCTGAGAGAGGATCTTGTGAAGTAATTTAGTTATAATAATAAACATATGACAAATTCTAAATGGGGAGAGTAGAAAATTTTCAAACTATGGGATGGGAGTATATTTTCCCTTTTTCAAGGTTACTATTTAATTTTTGCTTTCATTACCGTTAATCAACAAAAATTATATTTATTTATAGTCAGAATTTGCAACAATGAAGAAATAAGAAAACATAAAAGTAAATACAATATACATATTTTTCTGCATTTAACAATATAATGAAAGTTATATAACATTGTTGGATAAGAAAATTAAAATAAAGAAATAAAGATAAAATAAGAGGAAACAAAAAAGTATAAAAACTCTTATACATCCTTGAATGGTTATATTATGCAAGTGAAGAAAATGTGAAACATTTTCAAGTAACAATAAAAATATTTATTTTTCTCGAGAGTTTAAAAAATTGAGTATTACTTTCAAATATGTTAACCTCATTTATTTAATATATAATATATTTTTTCCCAATGGGTTGACACAGAATATTACATGTGGCAACATTTGAATAGAGGGGATACTTTGCATTAAATTTTCTTATGGATTTGTAATTTTAGCTTTTATTTCTTGGAAACCATCAATGACAATTGAATTGAATACAGAGAGCCATGAACACACACACGAGAAAAAACCAATGATCAAATTTGAACGAAATAAAGAGAAGGGTAAAATAATCTTTGAGAATAAAAATTATATTAGAAATCTTCAAATGAAAATAAAGATATAAAATTGTTTAAATCCGAACTGGTATGAATGAAGAGAATGATATAACAGTGAGGAAAAGAATAAAGTGAGATATCCAAAAAAATGTAAATAACAATAAAAATTAAAAAAAAAAAGGACTAAAATATAATTAATCACATTGAAACAAAAATGTAGAATTTTTCTTTTTTATACCAGATGGGTGGAAGGTTAGAAGGCTAGACACATTTGACTATCTTGGTGATTGACATAAATTTAGTAATTAGTAAGAGAAATAATGTCTTTTATTAAAAAAAGAAAAAAAGAGTGAATGATGTTTTTTACGATAAGTGAGGGTGAGAGATTTAGTTAAAAATAAATGTCAATTATTGTTAGTATTCGTGTTGGCTTCATTTTATTACATTTTTTTAATACATAGTTCATATGATATTTAAGATTTAAATGGAGATGGTAAGAAAATTTTTCATATGACGAGAAAGAAAATTTTGCATTTTATAAAGTCCAACATATTTTTCACGGTACTCAACCATAAGGGAGAATTTTTGATATCGAGATTAAAATTTTGACAAGTAGAAGAGATGCGGAAAACAAGTTTACAAAGACCTATAACTCATTTTTCATCGAGAACTCTGTCAAGTGAAATGTCATGAATACCCTTACTTGGTCCATCAAAATTCACCCAAACAAAACAGTGTCTTGGTAACAAATGACAATAAATTTCAAAGAAAAGTTTCATCTTAGTTAAATCTTTAAACTCAACTCTCAACCAACCCATCTTCTAATATCTCATACAAATGTAAAGATGAAATGAAAGTTCTAATTATCCCTCAAGTTTCAAGTTTTGGTGCAAAACAATGATGTTAATATTTGTAGAAAACACTATTGGGTTTCCTACTTTTTCCAACTTTTCATTACTACATTTCCTTCAAGAACATTTAGAAAAAAGAAACAAAAAGAATAAAATATATATCATTATTGTAACCTGGTGGAAGTGAAATGGGGTTGCTCAGCTAGAAGTCTAAGCCAAATTCCCCACTTTCAAGAGGGAAAATCTCTGGATGAACTGCAGCTGCATTTGTGTAAATCAGAGCTCTCTCCAACTTCCTATGGTCCAAAACTTCAACCTCAACTTGAAACACTGAGCTCACTGGCCTGTGATCTGATAGCCTTATGTCTGCATTCTTGTAACACAGTTGCTTAATGCCCTTTCCCAGCCATAAGATCCGATCGCACCTGTCAAATTTACAATCAAAACTCAACCAATGTTTTAAAAATGCGATAAACACTTTGGTGATTCGATACTTGTGTTCGATTGTCAATGCAACTTGTAGATGACTAATTCCATTGAGTTAGAAAAACCGGTCAAGAAGTCAAGCAATTGAGGGAGTTGAAGCCATAATTGTGCTAACCATCTGCAGCCTAATGGGTTCTAAAAAGTTGGACTTACCATGCTGGAGACCGTCTCTTCTCTCCTTCTTTCGGGTTTTCGCCATTGTATCTATCGGAGTTGAATTCATATTTATAAGTTGGCGGGAAATCTAATATTCCCTCTTTCCATCCCTCAAACACATGCCCCGTGCGCAGTTCTCTGATAAGCTGCCACAATACATCCATTACTCCCTTTAATCCAAGTACTCAAAACAGAGATGTCATCAACTACATATCAGATGTCTGTTGCTTTGACACTTTTATTAAGAGACATTTTCCTTGAGAACTTTCGAGGTTTTGGTTGAGTTATTTAAGATTTTGAAGCCAATCAGCAATCAGTTACCTGATCATAGTTGATGAGTTCGTCCCACTTTTTCTGGGCAACAAGCCTCCTTGCCTCCGAGTCCGAAGCATTTAGACGATAGTTCAAATCACCAAACCAGAATATTTGACTGTTTATGAAAACATTTGGTCACAATCTTACTCCATATGATGATGGTCATACTTAAATATAAGATAGAAGATTCTACCAAATTCATTTTCCAATTAAGAGAACAAGGCAGCACCTTCTAACTCAAAATATCAATACAAGTTCAATGTGGATAGAATATGGAAAGTTAACTTCTTAAAATTGCAAGTTAAT
>NW_019104630.1:73395-118365 GCF_001995035.1 Momordica charantia
CCCAAGTCAAATATATAGTCTCTTTCATAAATTTCAAAATGTTTGGATAGTGAAGAGAAAGTGGTGAAGAATTGTGTAAACAGATCGCTCAAGAACTCCCCCATTCATCAAATATAATATGCAAGTCAAGGCTAAAAAGGGATGCTTTTGACTATCAAATCGATCTAATGGCTAAAGACTGCTTACTCATGAGACGGTATTGTCTGTGGCTGTTCTGAATCGAACACAGATGAAAAACATGTTCGCCTTATGATTTCATTCACATCAGCATTACGCTTATGTTCAGCTCCATCCTTCTGGCCAGAGGTCAAATGAGAACAAACAAAGCATAACCGTGACTGATAAAGAGACATGCTCACAGAAACCGACCCCTGCATTGAAATTTGTAAATTACACTGTAAATGAAGGAGCAAACTTCATCTCCCTAAAAAACAAGTAATGATGTAGAGGTCAAGTATTCCTACTGAGTATAATGTAAATAAGGAGCACTTATCATTTTTTGATGGGATAACTATATGAATTCAATTTAGACTAATGTGAAGCCTATAATATGACAGTTTCAAAGAGTTGTTCAACATTACAGAAAGTAGCAGACTAGTAAATTTACCTTGTTTCCCATGTAGCCCATAAGACCAACTCCAACGGGAGAAACTTTCAAATTGTTAATGTGTCTCCTCAATCTCTTACGCACCCAAACCGACACATATATCCCTACCATCTGCTTGCTGACAACTCTCACGTATTTTGGATAAGATCTCATGCAGTGTTCTGGATCCCCATCAACTTGTTGCTCTATAAGTTCTTCTGGGAAAGTATCATCCTCCTCTTCAACAAAAGTGTCAGATACATCAGAAAGGGAGTCCAAAACTTCTGAAGTCTGTTGCTGCTCCCTCCAGGCTGACACTAGATTCCCAGAACTAAGGAATGCCCTTTTCAACCCATTACCGTTTCTCGAAAAACTCTGCAGAGGGAATATTAGAGGATTCTCCGAGTTCTGGAAGCCAATTCTTGCAGAACTGCTCAGTACTCTCCGGAGTTTTGAATTCGAAGAGATAACTTGAGGGGTTGCATCTAATGAATGTTCAGGCCAGTCTAATCTGTGGTCACAGTCAATGCCATAAATTCTCCTTAACCGTAAATTGGCGTTCAAGCCGTTTACTTTGTTCAGGGGATGCTGATCCAAATCAAAACCAACATTCCCAGAAAATTCATCACCTATCATCTTTAACTGTTCATCATTAACCTCATCTGCAAGTACATCCGCAACAGATGAAGTCCTCAATACTGGAGAGGGTGGGGCACTGTAGCTTTTATGTTTGTTTTCAGGTTCAAAAGACTTGTTGAGGGTCCTTCGAATGATTGCCTCCCATTTCGGAATTGGCTTGTTATCCTCTGCTCCCAGCACGTTCCCAGCATTCAAAGGGACGACTTCTTGGAAACTGCAAGCATTAAGTATGGCAAGATTTTATCAGTGTCGAAATGGATGACGATAAGAAAGAAAAGGGACCGGACCTAAGAATTGATGGAGTTTGGCAGGGTCTGGCACATTTTTACGCCATTAGAAGAGTTCCCTAATCTTTCATTACTTTATACTTTTTTCAAAACTAACCTACTAGTCCTTGTTCTACAATCTTTTACAAGTAGGTCCAACAAAAAAGTTCATCAGTAAACCTCATACATTTGCATCAAATTAACCTGCAAAACACTCACATGTCAATACCTAAAAGTACCCTGCACCTAAAATTACATTTTGCTTTTTATTTCAAATGTATTTTTCATTAAAAGAGAACAATCAAATGAAATATTATGTAGAAGTTCCTGTGCTTGGATGTATTAAATCCTCATCTTCTAGATATCATCTAACGATATAACATATAAATATAGACATGAAGCAACTTGGATAATCTTAAGCAAAACCAAGACTATATATATGCATACACACAAAAGATTTCCAGCGGCAGCAGAGCATATTCATAATTCACTCAAATGATATGAACTATTGGAACTATGAGAGAATGAGGATCTTCTCTCACCCTATAATATAAATATCTCCAGGTTCTTCTGTACAAAGCCAATCATCTATCTCAAGATCTTCATCTGGAACTCTTCCAGCAACATTCCACGTTGCTATCGTTACCCTACAGAAAACCATATTCCCAAAAATCAGTGGGAACCAAAGTAGAATATCTGACATCAGGATTCGAATAGAGGTAGTTTACGGCCAAACCTCAGATCCTTTGTATTTATGTACTGAACTCGAAGAGTTTCTGATTTGCCCCGTCTGTGTCTCGACTGGTAACTACGAGGAACGTCTGGATCATTAAAATGAGAATCATTAATATTTAATCAGCCGCAATCCAGACATAGTTCAACAGATATAGCAATCTTGAGATAGTAATGCAGGTTTGAAACAAATCCCGGAAAGATCCTTGTTTGTATGAAGATATTTCTCCTTTTATGCCATAATCTGTTCAAAGCATGTTAGGAAGCTTAAAGTTTAAGCCCATACTTAGCATTCAATATGTAAAACTAGAGGGTACAAAAGAACAGAATGAGCATTGCCTATATTAGATCCTCAGTCAGGAGTTCAGAAAATTTTTGCCCAAATCCAGCTTAACTAGAACATGATCCCACCCAGTGGTTGAAAAATATCAGGTGAGTTCGAAGCCATGGTTTTAATAGCGATGAGATAAGATATTTTCAAAATTTCAAATACTGAACTTATAGAAGAGGAAGTGGGTTAATCCTAAAAACATCATAATACTGCTATGGAGCTATTACCTGAAATTCGACTTGAACATGTAGATAAGTTCCTCTGTGCCCTACGAGCACGATCCTCGTGATTATGTGTTCTTTCATCCTTGAGAGAGCAAGCTGGAACAAAATTGTAAAAAGGGTAAAATTCAAGAAAACAAAAATGAGAAATGGACAATTTTGGTGACAACAAAGGCATGCTACTGTTTGCCAGGCTGCGCCTGAGACACATACCATCATCTTCACTCTCAGTTTCAGTATCAACTTCATCCTCACTAAAATCATACACCTTGGGCTTGATATTTAACCATTTCTTCATCACAATGGAAGGCCAAAAGGCCTGGAAAGAATTTCAAGATGAAAATTAAGATCAGTACAAACTGTTCGAAAAGGACAGTATCAGAGTTCATCAAAGCATACCTCAGAGCGTTTTCCTCTCCTTGCCCGCATAGCCTTTGTCCGAAACTTGTCAGCAGAAGATTGATTCTCAGATTCCCGGAGGTGAAATGCTTAGAACTGAAGCAGCAACAGAAATTCAATGTCAATTTCTGGGAGATTGATAGTTTAATGTTGTGGCTTGTCAGAAGTCAGGACAACTACAAAACCAGGTTTATGGTAGACTTGTATGACGCCATTTATATGGAAGGGCCAAATTGGGACCAAACAGGAAAGGACAGAATGCGTAGAAGCCACCCACAAACCCAACTTGTACAGAGACGAATTATGATCAATGGTCCTTCCCCACACGTCCATATTGTCCAATATATTTTATGTATTAAGAAAAACATAGTTTTATTGGAAAAGCAAACAAACTGAAAGCGAGATTCATTTAATTAAAATAAAATCTTTTTCATGAAAAGAAATTTGCAGAGCACTTAAAGTAATTCATGCTACAGGTAAGATAAACCACTGTCTCAACAAAGACAAAGGCTTTTCTCTGTCCAAAATTGGAAAACCAAGTAAAGAAGGTAATCAGATCCAAATGAAACTGTTGAAATCACAAAAAGACAAATCAACCCACTTAATGATGAAGAAAGTTGAACAGGGTTTCTATTTTCTTTATTTTTCTTTTCTGTACCCAAAATATTTCAAAACTTCATTCAGCAAAGTCACTGTCCAAACAAAGACAAAAATAGTTCTGCAAAACACGAAAAAAGAAAATTACCCACTTTCAAATCAAACTACCCCATCCAAAAACAAAAAGAAGAATCAAGAAAACTGAGCTGGGATTTCTCTGTAAACCAATTCCTTCCCTCCCCCCACCATTTTCCTTCTCTTTCTTTTCTCAAATCTAAAGTTCCATATGATGTAAACCCAACAATATCAGACTTACCCCACCACAAACCAAACACGAATGTAGATCAGACCACATTAACCCAAAATGACAGAAGCAAAGATAGATTAAGACTTGACAATTACAATATAAAGAATAATAAATTTGCATACCCATCAGCTGGCAAAGTTGGCTGTGACATAAAAACAAACATATGAACAAAATGAGGCTTGAGAGTTGAGTTGACATCAAAAACATATAAAAATCAAGTCAAAAGAGAAGCAATTAGTTCAAATATATAAAAACAACATTAAACACACAATTACAGCTGTAGACCCGATTGGCAACATGGAGGCCGACGTTAATTTCCTCATACAGCAAAAATCCGAAACTCCCAAACTAAATTCACTGCCCGCCTCACTGAATCGTTTATTTTAATCAAATAGTTTGGCCGATTTGTAGGCCAACCAAGAACTTCAATAGCAAATAGAGAAGGAGGAGGCCCACACTCGCACTACATGTGACTGAGAGGACCCGAAACTTTCTTCGGTTTTGTGTATTTAATTGAAAAGTCTGGGGAGACGATGATGACAGGGGAGAACCATAGCCATGCAAATAGAATAAGAAATTGGGTTGAAAAAAGACATGGGAATGAGTGAGAGCTTGGATCAGAAACAGTAATGAGCAATGATCATCATGGATTTTGGGGGTGGCCCATTTGAAGATGAAATCGTGAGGGTTGGTGATTGGGGCCATTGGATGGAGCAACTAGATTTTATTTTAATTGGGGGTTTTGGGTACGGAAGGGACAATCTTGAATTGGATGATCGTGTATTAATCCGAGCTTAGTTTAATAGATAAAGTAGTTGGATGGATAAATTTACATATTATCATTTAAAAGGTTAATGATTTGTTAGTGTAGAATTAAAAGATAGTATTCATACTATTTTCTAATTTTTTGGATAGGAATATGAATGGAAGGTCAATCTTAATTCAATCAATACTATCTTCTTACCATTGTTTAACTCGAAATAATTAGGATCGGTTTGGTTGGAAGCTCGAATTCTGGTTTTTCAAGGCTCAAGTACTGAGACTCATAAAATAATCCCATTAGGTAAAAAAGGGGAACTAATTTCATATAACTGCTTGCCAACCGAGACCAAGGCCTAGACCGACGAATTGACTTGTTGACCAGGCAAGAATACCCATACTAATTATGACAGGAGACATCCATCGAGTTGAACAGATAACTCGCGATTAAGAAATTTTCCAATTGACAGAAGAGCGATTACAAGAGATAGGGAAAAAAGACAAATGGCGCACAGATTGACTAGAGATTCGTTTTTTAAAATTGCTTTTGGATTATGTAATCCAAAAAGTAGAAATTATGAAGGAAAAAAAATAACTTTATTATGTTTTGAGTGTTTTCAGATTCAGAATTTAAAATTTTTAAGATGCAGAATTACAAAAAGATAAAAATTTGATAAATATATTATTCATATTATAAACTCATTTTATGTTTGTTAAAATTAAAACACGTAAAATTTAATGTATTTTAAATTATATAATATTGTAAAATAATAACTATACAAAATTTATAAAAAAAATATTAATAAATTAATTAATATAAGTTTAGATTAAACTAAATATTTAGTTTTGTAACTACTCCTGGTTTACAAATATATTATTAAAACAATTTTTTAAATTGAGATTCAATTATCAAATCTGCTACCAAACACATATGTAAAACACTGAAAAACAAAGAATGCAACTATGTTTTGTTTTCTGATTATCAACCAAACGCACCCTTATATATTAATATAAGCGAGAGAATTGTTTCGATGTAAAAGAATCGATCGACTTAAATATCGTTTATGTGGATTGGAGTATTAGTAATCTCACATGTAAGTCATATTTTCCGAATCCACGTCTCATTGTTTGGATGGTAATACCCTTAAATGTATGTCTCTATATAAGGATGACAATTTTCTCTTTAGATATATGGTCCAATGTCTAGCTTCTAGTATGGGTAAGGATTTCCCAATTTAATTATAATTGGAAAAACATATGGGACAATCTCAAAATTAAAGTGGATGATTAGGCATAATTAATTTCCATGATAAAGACACTTTTTGATAGGCGGTTTTTTTTCCTTTCCTTTTAGTTCTACGATTATAGAATAGGATCAGAAATCAAACTGTCGACTTTTGAGATGGTAATAAATATGATTGTTTGATGAGCTTCGTTTTGGCTCTTCATAAACCAATTTGATAAGCACTAAAAGGCATTAACTTATTATTCGGTCGATAGTCCGATTCTTTACCCTAGCATTGTTGAACTAATTAAAGGAATAAAAGAAACAACACAACACTAGTGTTCATGATATTTTTCATATTCTTTTAGATAGTAATATAAGCGAGAGATCAATCTGAACGTATCTCAATTGATAAGATACTTATTACCATCTCAAAGATCGATGGTTGAATTCATCACCTCATAACTTATATCAATATAATAGGATGAAAAAAAAAAAACTCTTGAATGTTGTGTCTATATATTTGCAACACTTTTTAAAAAACACATTTTATTTATTATTTATTGTACCATAAAATATGTCTAGCTACCAAAACCCATATCCCATATTTATGAGCACTTAATTAATCATTGAAAAACCACATCAAAATCCAATCTTGAAAATTTTAGGGTTTTGGAAGAAGGGATAATTAGGGCACCATCAATCCCATTCCTTTGAAAACCAAAATTCTATATATGTGAAAAGGGCATGTGGGGAAATGAGTGTTCTAAAATTAGGGTTTGGACAATTTGACCCCATATCCCCAAATCAAGTCAAAGGGTTAGATGAATATTGCAAAAAAAAAAAAAAATGGGGATTAGGGTTTGGATTGTTATTCAAGAAAAAAGGATGAAACATAGCCCTTTGTTTTCTTATGATCCTGATGAGTTTTTTTTTTTTTTTAATTATGAGTGACTCAATTATGCATGTTTCTCTTTTACTTATTCAAAATTTCTCACTTCTCACGGATAATAATGTCACAAATTTTCATTATTTTTATCTCTTTTGAATCATATGTTAACATTTATTGGTCTTTCAAACAATACTTGTGTGTTATCATATTAATTAAATTAATGTATTTGAATAAAATAAATATTTTTTAATGTAGGAGATTTGATTTTATGTGATCCTTATTCAAATAGCTTAAACAATTGGAAAATACTTTAATATTCTTCAATAATGAGAAATTGTTATTACTTGTGACTTGTGAGTCAACTTTTCACAATAATTTTTTAAAAAAAAATAAATAAATAAGAAATATTTTATCTACCAGTCAAACAGTAGTGTTCACTGTTCAGTACAATAAGTGAGAGAGTTATGGTTGAGAGTAACTTTTTCAATGACATTACTTTTTTCATTTTCTATAATCGTTATAAAATACTATTATTTTAAATAAAAATAATTTTTGTTCATGCCAAAAATTACTTTCAAGCATATCCTAATATTTACTGTAATTTTCGATAATGGCAAAAGTTGAAACAAAATCTCTCAATAAATAATAAAAAAAATATGGTAGAAATTAAATATTAGAGGCTAAAATGCTTCTAATTTTATCTTCAATTTTTTTGTCAATTTGAGATCTTTATACGAAATCTCAATCTAACTCAACTGATTAAGGTATTATTTGTCATCTATTTTAAGATTAAATGTTTGAATCCTCCCACCTTTGTTGAACTCCAATAATAATAATATAATGCAATATTTTTTATCATATCCGAACTACCATTATGTCAAACAAACAACAACCAAATCACCTTTTAAATAGTCATTCATGATCTGTTCATTCGTTATAATCTGATCTAAAACACACTGCTGATAAAAGCTCAACCACATATCACATTATAAGATAATTTACAAACACATTGACCACTCTTAATTGATGTGAGATTTATAGTTGCAACCTTTTGACAATAATATATTGGCTACAATAAAAGATACCGTTTGACAATCGACAAAAACACCCAAGTTGTTAGACTATTTGGGTGAGTCCAGCGAGCATCCACACAAGTTGTTAGACTATTTAGGTGAGTCCAACGAGCATCCGTCCAAGTCTTCATGACGTAGGATGATAATAAAGGGGTGAAATTCTTTCAAAATAAAAATACCGACATCTTTAAGTAGACATGAGACACGTAAGTCTCACTTTGAATCAAAATTCACATATAGATAGATGGATGTTGAAATTTTGTCAAATTATTTCCAAGAAGGAAAATTGAACTTTGCTTTCTTTAAATCAGATTTAAAAGATGAAATGGAGAGAGACTATTCACTTAATCATAGATTGCTTTCAAGAAATAAGTCTGAATCTTCCTAATGCCAAGTTGTGGTACTTGAAGATTCCAATATTGACTTTTCATTTTTTATTTTTATTTTTTGAAAGTTAACTTTGGGCTCCCCTTGGCATCATCATCAATCTTTTGAATGGATAATCAGTGGTTTCCACTATTCAAAAAGTAAGGGCAAGAAAACTAAATATGTAATTTCTCAAAACCAATTTCTTTCATTTTTCTACTTTTCTTTTTCCTTTTTATCACACCTTTTCCACATCAAATCCTAGAACTAAGAAAAGTACTAAACTAAATTATGAAAAGACAAATTTATAAGTTTAATGCATTATCTTCTATAATTTAGTTGGTACTATTGATTATATAGTTGGACTAAATGCAAAATAGGCTTCTCATTTATACCAATCTTAAATCTTTCTTTTTTCATACTATAAGAAGAATATGTAAGTTGATTTTATTAATGTTTGTAATATAGGTATTATTATTTTGGTCTTATAATTTCGACTTTGGTAAAATTTTAGTTTTAATACTTTTAACTTTTGTTTCGTTTTAGTCCAGGTACTTTTGAAACGTTTATATTTTGGTCCCCAAGATGACCATCTTTATCTCTTCATTTTCATTTTTGTTTCATTTTTCATAATTTTAGCATGACATTTCCTTCGTTAAACTTGTTGAAAGATAGTCATAAATTTGTATCATATGATTTCCAATGTGTATAAAATTTGTGTTAAGATTTTGCAAATAGAGACCAAATTGGTCACACTTTCTAAAAGTACAGCAACCAAAAAAGACTATTGAAAGTAAAAATACTAAAATGAACAAAATTTGAAAGTATAGGAACCAAAATAAATATTTTGAAAGTATAAAATCAAAATGAACTAAAGTCAAAATACAGATATCAAAATAGTATTTAAACCTATTATTTCATATTACTAGTACATCGAAAAGAAACGTTAACTTTCTCAAAAAAAAAAAAAAAAAGTTAAAAAGATGTTGTTTTTCAATTTCACTCATATTCTTTCAAGATGTCTCAACTTCATTTATCTATGCAATAAAATTTTTAAAATAAAGTTTATAAAATGTTAAAATTCATCATTTATGTATTGATAGTCGTCTATCTAAGATATTAAATACACGATTTATTATTATTACTACTTTTTTTTTTTTTTTGGAGAAAAATTGAGATTTGGATTTTAGAAATGGTACCATGGAATATGGCTACATGGCCATTTCTTGCTTTATTTTGGTGCGCACAATCTTTGATGTCCTCAAAGGATATTTTAAATAGTGTCACTTACTCGATAAAAGCACTGTCACAATTACAAAAATATATATTAATTAAATATTTTATTTATATTTTTAAATTTATTTTGATTATTAGAGAAAAAATTTTAAAACTGTTTTTTTAATTAAATGAAAGTGGTCTTCATTATTTTAAAATTAGTTATATCAAACCTTTCTTTTTTATGAAAACTTGTTGTTTGTCCTCGTTTATTTACTAGGAATCGAAATAAAATTTAATTGGAATGAAAATATTATTTTTTTGGTATTACAGATTTTAGCATGGGGTTTAAGCATCCTTGTGGCTAGGTTTTGAGTAATTTGGATACTTTTTAGTAATTTATTAGCTAAATTTGGATTATTTTTTTAGTAATTTATTAGCTAATTTTTCAACAACTCTTTGTAAGTGGAAAAGTTTAGGCACTTTCCATGATTTTTTTTTTCGCAAAGAAAAGGTAAGAACTTTCCATGAGTAGTGTGAATATATGCAGTGGCAAAGTATTCAATATCTTCAAAATTAGGAGAAAGGTGTGACACTTATTATTCTAATTTAGTGGAGAAAAAAGGTGAGTATATTATTATTATTATATAACTAATTAATGAAAAAAAAACACCCATTCAAAAAAAAGAGGGAGGGAAGATATTAAAATCCAAAATAAAAAATATATATAATTAAAAAAAAAAGGAAGATAAGGTAATGGAAATGGAAATTTGGCGGTCATTTTCCAGACCCTAACAAATCCTATTAGGAGATTTTCCACATTCATATCAAAATATTACTTCCCATAATTAATATCAAGTAGGAGAATAAATTAGGGTAAAATATTTCAATATAAATGAAACAAATTTAATCACTTACTAAAATGGATCAACCAACTACAAGTAGGATTTCCATTTACACTATGAAAACGACTCCGACTCTTTTATATTTTCAGTGTTTTCAGATTCATAATTTGAAAATTTTAAAATGCATATTTACATTAAAAATATAAAAACTTTCATAAAATATATTACTTCACATTATAAACTCATTTCATGCTTGTTAAAATWGAAACAGGTAAAATATAATGTATTCTAAATTATATAACCTTGTAAAATAATAATTATATAAAATTCATAAAAAAAATGTTAATAAATTAATTAATATAAGTTTAGATTAAACTAAAATTTAGTTTGTAACCCCTCCTAATTTACAAATACATTGCTGAACAATTTTTTAAATTGAGATTCAATTACCAAATCTGCTATCAAATAAAAACACTGAAAACAAAAGAATACAATTTTTGTTTTCATTGAATCCATTGTTTTCAAATTTCTGTTTTATGATTAACAACCAAACGCACCCTTGATGACGGAACAAAAACATTTAAAAGTTTAGATCAGAGCAATACGAGAATCAAGCTAAAATTTAAGCTTTTTTATTTTACATTTTTTATAAAATTCGTTTTTAATTTTACACGTTTAAGAATAGATTCTATAAAGTAATGTGTTGGTTTTGTAATTATGTTAAATAAAATCTCAAGTCTTTTTCATTAAATAATATCTAGACTGTAATAAGTGCTATCTTGGTAACCATTTTGCGCGCGGAAAAAAAAAGTGGAATCATTTATCCAAAAGACAATGGCCAAATCATTTCGAAATTTAGCATTTAAAAATATTAATAAGAAAGTGACAGACAGATAAACACATTTCATGTCCCTAATTCYCTTMTGTTTTTTAGTACAACAATTGTRGGGATGATGGATCGAACCACCGACCGCGAGAGAGAATGAGTTAGGTGTATTAACCATTAAATTAATCTCATGTTGACAATTCCCTCATTTTAAGAGTTCAATCTGCGTATCTACTATATTGACAACTATAACTTGTTTACATAATAATTGAAAGTTTATGRATTTAATATAGATAAACTAAAAATTGGACACATCTATGAAATTTCATGGACTCGTTAGAATCTCTTTAACGTATAGGAATTGAAAGAAATACAACCTTGAAAGTTTAGGTTTAGTTTGATAACAATTTCAGTTTTCTATTTTTTAAAATTAAGATTATAAACATTATTTTCACCTAAACATTCCTTTGTTTTATTTTATGATCGAACTTTAGACATGCACAGCGGAAGCTATAAAGATCATAATACACTTAATGAATCAATTTAACTAAAATAAGCATGCTTGAAAATAYGATGAAAAAGGTAAAGAGAAAGTGATTAACTTTATACCTTTGAAGATCTCCACTATAACTTCTTCTCTTAACTCAATAGGACCACCAACGGCAAATCCGTGCTATCCTCAGGTTGATGAACACGGTTGTAGGACCGAATTATGAGTGAAAGCAAAGGGAAAACACTAATGGCTAGGAGAAAACAATCAAATTTGAGTGGAAAAATTCTGCACTTATGTAAGGAAGCATTAGTCTTCTCCAAGAGATCTTCATCACCTATATAAAGATCAAATGCATGCACCTTTCCACTTCAAGCCCCACTAGCATGTAAAAGATAGGTGTCACTGTCTTAAATAAATACTTCAAAAACCACTAGTTAAGTTGGATTTTTCCACTAACTTGATTTTTTAAATAGAACTTTTATAARACTAATTTTTTATAAAAACAAAAATTGAAATATCAATTTTCTATTAAAACAAAAACCAAGTCAAATTAATATCTCATATTAATTGGTCTTTGACACCTAAGCTTGATTAATCACATTAATCAAATTACAACTCTTTTTCATGCTTTAAACTTATTTAAAACTAATTTAAATAAGTCATACTCTCTAATATAATTCATTCTCAATTAATTATTAAATTATATATTACATCTCATATAAAATACAATTTTCCCTAAAAATCCGAATTCAATTCAAATTCTTGCTTCACCTAGTTCATCAATTTTATCATTTATGAGCTAGCATGGAGACCCGATGGACCTACAGATCATGGGCTCCAACGATTCGAGACTAACTGGTCAAACTCTTTAACTTAGTTAATCAACATTCGTTGACTAACAAGACTGTTCACTATAGCCTGTAGATGCACTCCCCTCACTATAGATATATTTGTGTCCATTCGATATAACCATATCGGCAAGTTGATCCTTCACAGGTCGTTCGTAAGCTTAGCTAGCTCAAAAAACCATTTTACCCATGAGTTACATCTTTTCTCYKTAAGTACCACTATCCCTCTAATGAACAATTGATTTATGAACAAATCACTAAATCCAATTTCTCTCGRACCAGTGAGAGGATGGGGCCCCTTGTTCAAGACCCRGGATCAGCCCTTAAGGGAACAACCTCTCTACTATTCCTAAATCGGGTAGGAGTGAATTTCGTCTTGCTAATTCTATGTCCCCAGCTATCTACCCAGTCTTATCCTTGGAATGGGAGGCATATTGAGCAGCGTTGATGAGCTTACTCTCACCTATGCAGATCAAGGGAGAATCCTGAATAAATAGGAGTTCATAGACGGCTCAGAATTTAGATCAAGTTATCTAGGTCATCGATAAACGAAATTAATCAGTGTTATCCGTAAACAGCGTTAATACGTAACAGTGATTATTTCAGGATCAGTCTTACACAATCTCATTGTGTAGACATCCTCGTTCATATGTTAACGAATCAGGATCACTTCGTTTATGACACCTTACAACAGTTGTAACAATCATAAAGTGGGTTGTATTCAATAGTGTCTTCAGGAAAAAGTACTCAACTTGATCCATGTACTATAGACTGTTTAKGCTATTTATTTGAACTTGATCCAGTTTATATCTCCACATAAAATCCAAGTACTCATTATAATAGTCAAGGGTTCGTAGTTTATTGGATTTARAGTTATTAAAAAACAAATTCACTGTCATTTAACAACACTTGTCTGAATAACCTCACATTAATGTTCACTGTTTACAAAACTACGAGTTTTAGGACAAAATATCTAACATTTTATAGCTTTTATAAATATTTCAAAATCTAGGCCAAAGTTTGAAAAAGATWAATAAATTTTCAAAATCTGTTTTTGTTTTTGAAATTTTGTTAAAAATTCAAATATATTTTCAAATGAGATGGAAAAAACAAGCATAATTTTAAAAACATAGACCTAAMAATAAAGGGTTATTAAAAGGCACCTTAGAGCCTGTTTTATAAGATTTCTATTTCTTGTTTATTGTTCTTGTTTTTCTGAACCTTTATGTTCCGGCAGGCCTTTGGGTTTTGATATCCGATATACGCGTACTATCCTCATATTCGTACATGAGATCATTATTTGATTAGAATTACATTTCATGTGGCTTGAACCCAAGACCTTAAAGATATTTTTTTAGGCTCAAAACCACCCAAACTATCTATTGATAATCGATTTGTCTAGTTGTTCCATCCCCTATCTCTAAGATACTTCTSTATTTCCTCTTCTSTATACACATACTTATCTATTTCTCTATACAATTCGATTTTATAATTTATGCTTATCATTTTTTAAAGAATAAAAATTATTTGTTCTCAATTTTATTTGTGGCTTTGATCAAGTCTCGATACTTATGAAATACGGATAGAAATATAATAGAATGTTAATGTCAATGATATTCCTGTAAAAATTATAAAAGTAAAAAAAAATTAATTAAAAAATTATTTAAATTAATAACTAAAGTTTTTCATTAAATTTAATTAAGTTTAAAATTCTTATTATTAATATTATGTATACATTAATGAAATTTTTGTTAATCTTTTTTTTTGTATTTCATTGATTTTTTTACAACATCACGAAGATTTTGATTAAGAAAATATCTGACATGTAGATACAAATTTAATACTTTGGGTTTGACAGAAATATGTGCACTTTTTATTATTGTTTTTTATTTTTATTTGTGGCTTGAATATTATAGACTTGTCATCATTGTATTACATTCGTTTTAATGCACGTTATACAGTTTCTTATATTATATCTAGTTAAACTTAAAAAAAAAATCAACCTGAGTATAACTCTACTAGTTAAGACATCTTATCTTCGATAAAAATGTTGTGAGTTCAAATCTCCACGTCCACATTTTTTACTAAAAAAATAATAAATAGTTATAAAACATCTTTTTGTTATTGAACAGGCTCTCAGAGACCAAACTTATAAACTAATCATTTCTCAAAACTATTTGTCATAGGTTTCAATTTTTTATTAAATTTAAAAATACATGTTCTAAAAAAATATCTTAAAACAAATAAATTAAAAAATATTTTTACAATTTAAATTAGAGAAAACATTGAAAAAAATGATCTCTAATCTCAATGTTAAGATATAAATATGCTTCCACGAGAGGTGGAAAGAAAGGTGAAAGTTTCTTTTTATTATTATTATAAGAGATACTACAAATAATTTGATCTTTTTAACTTGTTGAATTGTGTTCACGTTGATAAAAAAATTCAAATATAAAAACCAAAAATGAAAAATAAATATATCATTTTAAAATTAATTAATTTGTCAATTTTTTATAAAAGAAATAATTTATTCTTAATTAAAAGACGAATAAGGGGGGAAAAGTATATTGGAATTTCCAGCAAGATTCTGAAATTTCTAGAATTATCTTTTGAGGAAAAGGAAAAAAAGTACAAAGTACAGAAATGCCAGAGTGAGAATAGCTGTGAGTCACCAACTAAAAGTTGACTTTTTTTGTGAGGACACAATTCCGCCTCCCCATTGGACTGTTCCTTATTTACATGAACCGCCACACACTTCCTGCCAATTCCTTACCCATCTCTTAGATATTAAATTTATATTTATCCATTCAAAGTAGACTCAAAAGGATAATATTTTCATGAAATAAAAAAAAAAAAAAGACAAAATCAATAATTTTTAATTTATTATAAAAAAATGAAATGCTTATTTGTTAATTCTAATGTTGTAATGAATTTTTTATTTTTATAATTATTTCATACAAATTCATCGATATTGACATTTTTTATTAAAGAAAAAATGATATATCAATATTTTGAGTACAATAAGTGGGGTGGAGATTCAAACTCATGACATTTTGGTTGTGTTTGCCAATTACCACTAAATTAAGTTCATGTTTGCACTTTTACTTCTATTACTTAATTTAGATGTCAATTTTAAGTCATAAATTGGGTAAGAGTGAAATTAATATTTCGTCAAAATTAAATTAGGTTGTCATATGGGAACTAACCAAAGAATCCTTTTATCTCGAAGGAAAAAAGAAATAAAACCAACGAATTTTAAACCCAGTTAAAAAGTATTTAACACTACGAGTAACATTTTTTTAGTACAACAATGTGCTAGAGTGAATATTCAAATTCACAACCTCTTAATTAAAAATATATATTTTAATCAGTTAAGTTATGCTCAAGTCAACGATCACAAAAAATTAGTATTAAAAAAATAGACTAATCCAATCACAGTAATGATAAGCTAATTATAAACCTATAGAAGGAAAAAATGTTATTAGGTTCTCAGATTCAATTAAAGTTAAAATTAAGGTATAAAATCATTTGTGTATCCTTGTAAAACTGGCATGTATTAAAAGTGGTTTTTTTTTTATTTAAAATAGTAATGTTTTACCATGATATAGTTATGTGAGAAAATATGGAGAAAAAAAAAACCTCATGCATACTATAAAACGTCTGTTTTCCAGTGATTTTATAAAATTAAACGATTTGTAATTATTACGAAACATTCCTATTACAAATAGAATGATGCCAGCAATAACGAAAATGATTTTGGTCATATCAAAATCACTTGTAAAATAACTTTTAAATATTCAATTTAAGGTTATGACTCATAACAGACTGACAGTCACGTTCTTTTTGGGTATATATAACAAGCACACTCTTTAAAATTCAATTAAAATAACTAGTTCACAGTAATAAGGTTGTTACCATTAAATCCTAATAATTTTAATTTTATCAATTGAAATTTTTTTAAATATATGGGGCCAAATTTATTTTTTATCTTAGGTCATGTTTTATAGCAATTTTGTTTTTTTATTTTATGTCTTTGAAAATTAAGTTGGTAAATACAATTTTCACCTATACACTTATTTGTTTTTGCTGTTTACTTTTTAAAAGTACTTTAAAAATCTATACCAAAATTTGAGAATCAATTGTATTTTTTAAGAAAGGTATGTGAAAACATGATCAAAGAATCGTGAATAAATAAATATAATTTTTAAAAATAAAGAATAAAAAACGAGCTAATTATCAAATTACATTTTAACAAAAAAACTTGAGTCACCCGTTTAATCTGGAGAGACAATTGGGATTTCATCAAGTTCGATAAAGGCAACTTGAAAAAGAGTTAAAAAAAACGTTAACTTTACAATTAAAAAACTTTATTTAATAAATTTTAGGGAATACAATCCGTGCAATATTAAAAACAAATAAATTTATAAAACAACTAAAAGTTTGGAAAAAGAAACATAACTTTGAAATTAAAAATCGAAAATGAAAAAAATATGATAAAAAGTAGGAATGCGACTTATGTTTAAAAAAAATTAATTATTAATTTTGGACAACTAACTTTCGAATCCAAAAGTTTATCACCTTTTTAGACCCCAAATCAAATGAGAGAATAAATAAAAACTAGTTGATGTGTGGAAGTTTAATTTTTTTTAATTAAAATTAAAAAAAAATTTATAGGTGGAACTGACGTGGCTTCTGTCACGCCGGTTTGGCATTTTTTGGCAAAATCTCATAGAAAATAATATCTATGAAAGGGTACATCCCTTTTATTAAATGCAAATTAATCACAGATTAATTTAAATTTATGACTGATATAAATAACTAGTTCACAATATGAATTGTATCCATCTAAAAATAATTCAATTATATTAGAAATTTTGAATTATATTTATCCATCGGACAATAACATTGATTGACAAAGATAAAAGAGAATTGATATATAATTTAAATCTTATTTTAGTATTTGAACTTCTAAATTTATTTTATTACGATTTCTAAATTTTTTCATAGGTCTTTAACTTTAAATAATAATAATTTTTGTTTGAGAAGCGAAGCTTCAAATATGCATTTAATCTGACGACATGAACATATAAAAAGGTATATAAATTGGTTGGAGTGAGTATTGGGTGGGATGAATATTGACGGTAAAATAATAATTACTAAAAGTTTGTTTTTCTAAATTTTAAAGATTAAAATAAATATTTAAAAAATATAAATACTAAAATGAAATAAATCTAGAAGTTTTAGGTTGAAAATAGAATTAAACCCTTATATTTGTTATGCATTTTTAGTTAAAAAAAACCACAAACAAACATAAGAGACTTTCATTGCTTACACAAAAAATTAAAATTTAAAACAATAAACCAAAATCTTCCATTGATTTTGGCAACATTTTCCAAAAACTGGGAAGAAGAAACACACATAACACAAAAAAAGAGAACAATATAAAAATTGGTTCAACAATATTTTAATTTATTGCATAATTATCTGGTAACTATTTGTTTATCTTTCTTTAATTTTAATAACGTGTCTAAAATGACGTAAATAAAAATTAGTTTATTATTATTATTATTATTTAAAATTTTTTTCCACTACATAGATAAAACTACTAGTTTATAATTTTTAAATATGAAAATTTAATTTAATAAATTAAATTTCATATAAAAATATTACTTTTTCCTAATTTAAAATTTTAGAAAACAATAAACAAAAAATGGTCATCAAACCTACCTAAAAAAAGTCACGAAACATGTTTTCTATTTTTTCAATAAAAAATAGAGAACAATAAATAATTCTCAAATATAACTCCATTTTTCTTGATAAAATACGAAAAACAATCAATAAAAAATAAAAATATTACCATAACATAACATGTTAATAGCACAAATGTACAACGCTCGGAGAGATCACTAATAATATTGTTTTGTCCTCATGCAACAAATCATTTCAAATAGTTTAAACACCCCCAACTTTTTAAATATGACCCACAAAAAAAAAGAAAGAAAAAGGAAAAAACTTCCAATATATGTATTTATATATATAAAGAAATGGAACCTAGTTATTCATTTAAAATGAAAAGTTTGAGAAATTAATAAAAATTAATATCTTATTCTTGGCCAGCGGAAAACGTCGAAAATGAAATGCACTCCAATTTTTGTGGGTCATTTTCATTTTCCCAAATGCCTTCGTCTTCTAAAAATCAAAATCCATTTGCTGGGGTGACAGGTCACTGCCGCACAGCCCATGTGTCGTCCAACCGCTGTTCTACACGTGTCATATGTTCTCCAGATTGAAGATTGCTCATCACTGCCCTCCACGTTGACATAAAAAATGAGATATTATCATACCTTTATCAGGTAATTTAGTCTCAATTATTATTATTTTTTTTTAATTTAATCGTTGATGTTTTAACGTTTTTCATTGTATGCTACTTCTCGTCAAAGAATGGTAAAATTAGTCGATTATAAATTTACATGATATGATAATCAACAAATCAACCAAAAATTTAGAGAAAGAATTAAGTCACTTAAAATAAGAAAAGTAGAAACCTATAGAAGTCATAAATTTCAGATGAAAAATTAGTAACTTTTTATCTACTAAGTAAATTTCTACCGATTTATTAAGTATTGTGTAGTGTAAGTTTATTATTGGTCAATTTTGACAATAGTGTAGTTGAAAAATGTTAAAATACTAGAGATTGAATTAAAACTTTTTAAATAATAGATACTAAATTGAACAAAATACCAAAACGTTTGTAAACAATATTAATTTCAGCCAATTATAAATTTGGTTGTTAAACTTGGTCTCTCTTTGAAAAAAATTAACACATTTTATACGTAATAGAAATACTTTAATACAAATCGAGGACTATATTTTCAAGACATTTAGTGGTGAAGTGTTATGTTAAAATGATGATAAATAAATGATATAAAAACATAAATTAAGGACTCATACGGTAACTATCTGTTTCTTGTTTTTTTTATTCGTTTTTAATTAAAAAAATAAAAATAAAAAAGAATTGCATGACCCTCAATACTCATGAATGATATATTGACATAACAAGATTTTTATTTATGTTGAAATAAATTGGAAATCAGAACATTTTTTGTTTATGTTTGCAAAATGTCGATACAAATTTAAGAATGTTTCTAAAAAATTAGAACCAATAAACATAAATAGTTGTAAAATGCTTATGTTTATTAATAAAATTGGAAACAAGAAACGATAACGTTATTAAATTAAGAAATGTAATCATGAACGGTTATGTGTAGAATTTGTGTTAAAATTTTGTAAATTAAGATTAAAAATTTCACTTTTTAAAAGTACAAAAACCACTGCATCTTCCTTACGTGTTGGTATGGTATAAACCAATTTGGATGAGCATAGTGCAATAGCTGCTATTATTGTGTTCTGTATATAGCACTATCAGTAGCACAACAGTCTATCCATATTTTTAGTTTAGTTTTTCTACTGTATGTCTAGTTATCTATCGCATTATGTTACCGTAGAAATTCTATGAGCTTCCTTGCTTCCTTAAGCCATTATTTAGGAGTCGAGGTTGAGTTATTGGAGATCTGTTGAGGCGGAGACTAAAATGAACCGAAGTTGAAATAACATAAGTAAAATTTTAAGGGGCCCATCTACTGACCGTGCTGCCGAACCAATTCAGGGCATTTTCAACGTTCGTAAAGCAGTTGCTCGTGGAGTGTTGAAGAGGCCGCCGAAGAGCCATCGAGAAGACAGTGGAGGAAGCGATTCTCGACTACCTCAAGGATTTGTTTTCGTGCAACAAATGTTGATTTCCTTGGAAATATGGTGGTAATAAACCTGTTAGCCGTTTTTTAGAGGACTCCAACTATAATCTTGTAAATCTCCAACTTGTGGAGCATCGAGCTTTTTAGGGACGAGGCAAACATAAGTTTTGGCGAGGCTTATAATGATGATTCCAGTCTCAAAAAATCCTACAACACTCTTATTTTCGGCTTTGAGTTGGTCTTTGAATTTTTGAACTTTTTATTTTGGTTCCTAGACTTTTATATATATATATATATATATATATATATATATATATTTTAAATTTTGATCCTCCCAACTTTTGAATTTCAATTTTTAATCTCTTAATTTCCAGTAAACTTAAATTTTGGTTTTTGTTATAAAAACACTTCCAAGTTTATGAAACTAGCTATTTTATTTACCAATACCCCAATAGGTCAAATATAAGCAAACCAATCAGTACAATAAGGATTCATTTTGAAGTTTGTGAAAGTTATAAAACTAAAATTAAGATTTTAGACACTGAGAGAGAGACCAGAGGAAAAATGGATAAAAGTTAAGGGGTCTAAAAGAAGAGCAAAACTGAAAATGAATAGATGTCAAGAGACTAAAGCTAAATAATACCCATTACTTTTTTGATGAGTATTAAAATGATGACTCTTCTGCTGCATCTTGTCCTTGTACCAGACCGATCATGATCCTGTATGGTATCGATAACATTCGGGATCTCTTCGGCCACAAAGTAGCCCCAATACTCTGTCTAAACCACAACCTACGAAAATGCATCGTAATGTATTTGATTAGCTTCGCTTGCTTCCCCCTTACTCTATATTTTCAAGGTGATATTTATTTAGTTACTATATTTTAAAGATATTTTAGTAAGTCTATCAACTTCAAGTTTATGTGCATGTCGATAATTTGCTTGTTTAATTGTGAACTAATTGTATCACCAAATATTCGTTTAATATTTAAATAATGACGTAGTCATTATGTTAGGTTGTGAGTTAAGTTTTAACAATAAGATCATGCAATATAATTTGAAAGTTTAAGAATTTGTTAGAATATCTTGAAGTTCAAATATCAGATTGACACAACCTTGACACTCCCTTTCAAGGTTTAAGATGTGATTTTAAATTTTGTAATTTAAAAATTCACAAAATGATGTAGTATCAAAAATATATATATATATATTAATTGTTGGCATAAATTAGTTGGGTGGGATAAATATTGATGGCTAAATAATTATTACAAAAATTTTTATTTTTTATTTTTAAATGTTAAAGACTAAATAAATATATTGAAAGCATAAAGACTAAAAATGAAATAATCGAAAAGTTGAAGGTTGAAAATAGAATTTAAATCTTTCATTTGTTATGTGATTTTAGTTAAAATAAAAAAAAATCCTTCCAAAAAACGTAAATAGATTTTTATTACTAACATAAAAAAATGAATTATAAACAATTACCAAATCTTCTCTTGATTTTGGCAACGTTTTACAAAAACTAGGAAGAAGAAACACATAATACAGAGATAATGATAATATTTTCTGTTTTCTTCTAATTTTTTCGAAACGTAAGCTTTTGGTAACTGATTTTTTCAATATTTTCTCTTCATTTTTAATAAATATTTATAAAATTGTGCAGAATCAACAACATCAAGTTTTTATATATGTATTTTTTTTTATTGTTTTCAGTTTTTTCCATAATGCAGGTAAAACTATTATTTTATAATTATTAAATTTTAATATTTAATTTAAAAATATATATATTTCATATAAAATTGAATGGTTATTTTTTCTTAATTTAAAATTATAGATAATGGGTATAAGAAATAGTCACCCAACACTTTATATTTTCTCAATAAAAAATTAAAAACAACAAATCAATGATAAAACGAGAAACAATAAACAAACATGTYTTAAATAACTCATAACATTTTAATATCCATCGAGCGTGGTCTCGCTACAAATGTACAACACTACGTTAGATATTGTAAAGTGCTTTGACAACGTAGATCGTGAATTCAACATCTAAGTTCTTCAATCTTATTAAGATGAGATTTTAGATAGTTTGTAGATCGGTTTTTCGTAACGTATTTTCTTTCCTAAGGAAGAATTTGGTACCCAAATACAATATATAATTGCCGCGACCTCTCTCTCCGGCAAGCAGCAGATGATGACGCACTAGCAGACCATGAACCCACCTCCAGATCTCGTCGTCACCCACCATGGGACATGTGTGTGTGTCTGTTCAAGTCGTCATGCCTACAAAGCCGTTGCGCCACAGTTGGGTGTCAACGCCATTCGCGTGCTCTGCTATCGGGTCGTCACTGCTTGAGTGCTTTGCCGTTGGTTTGATTGTGGTCATTTTTAGAAACTGTTGGTGACAAAATACAACCATTGCCATCCGAGAACGCCAAGAACGTCCATTTTTCTTAAAGCTGCTATCCTCTGTTGAAGGGAGGGGGTTTGACGATTTCGATTGAATTGTAAAATCAATAGCCAATATTTTAGTGATTTGTATCAAAATCGATATTTAATTTTTTTTTTCTAGTTTTTGATTTTGTGTTTATATTTTTATTAGATCTATATTCTAAAGAAGAAATTTGTAATTTTCTAATGGATTATATCTATAAAAGACTAATACATAGAATAGTGTAAATTCTTCCTAGTTAAGCTATTTTTGTAATTTGAAAGTTCAAATGGATTAATTGTGTACTTATACCGAATATTATCTTGAAATGAAAACAAATCGAACTTGAAATTATAGAGCCAAAAATGAACATTTTTGTAGTATTATATATCGAGATTGACTTTTGTGGACATATTACGAACTATATTTCACAAATAGCTTCTATTTTTTAAATTTTACATATTTGGATTCCTAAATTTTAACTTTTTTTTTTGTTTATTAATCATTGCCTTGAACTCTTGCTCTTTTATTCAATTTGATTTGTTTCTTATTTAAATTATTATATTTGATTTTTATTTTTTCCTTTTCATATTTGGATATATCAAAATCTCTCTCCTATTACCAAAAATATCTCATATTTTTTTTTCATATCACGTCTTTTTCTTTTAATAGTATAATAAACATATATATTCCTCCAAAATGTTATATAATACGTACTAATTTTTGTTGATATACACTAAATTTATTAAGATTATTTAATATATTCCAGCAACCTTTATATAACATATTTTTTATTTTAATCTTTTAATATATCGTATGATAAACCTATACTCCTCTAAATTGTTGTATAATAATACATACTAAATTAAAAAGTTATATAATATATATTTTTTAATCAATTTGTATGATAATAATATATCCTTATTGATATATATTTCATTGGTATCTCCCTCTCTATCTTCTCCTTCACGTCACTCCCCTCCATAGGATGTCTTCTCCGACAATGAGCAGGGTGGCAACCTCCAACGACATGTAGTGACACGGAGCACCAACGGTGGCTGACGGCGAGACCATGTGGGAACGCGACTGACGGGGAGATTCGCGACCAGGGCAACTCACGAACAGATCCGACGACCCACGAACACTGTAAAGGGGCCCATTGACACCATTGTAAAGCCCAAAATGAGCAGGCCCAATAAGCGAGTCTCAATCAATCCGTTCTCTTCTACTGACCGTGCCGTCAAAACCAGTTCAGGGCTTGTTCTGAGCATTTTCAGCGTTTGTAAAGCAGCTGCTCCTGGAGCGTTGAAGAGGCCGCCGGAGAGCCGTCGAGAAGATGGCGGAGGAAGCGATTCTCGGCTACCTCGAGAAGAACATCGAAATCTCAGATTCAGGACGCTTCGCCGACGAGTTTGGACTCGATCACAGCGATGTTGTCAACGTCATCAAGAGTCTCAACGGCTTCAGATACGTTGAAGCTGAAGTACAATTTCTTCTTTTCCTATGCTTAAATCCTATATGTTTCTTTCTGCCACTATGAATACTCTCTCGATGACTGTCTTATTCTTAGAATTTTCACTGTGGAGCACTGGGTGGTTCTCTTTAAGTTGGTTTCTGCTGGAAATGACGATTTTGCGAGGCTTTGTTTATGTCATTTGCTTCTTAGCATTAACTGGAACGTGTTGAGCATATTTTTGTAACTTTAAAAGCATTTGTCGTCTTTGTGAACGCGGAACTTCTGTTAAGTTTTGTATTTCGATGGTGTGTGAATAAGCGGTCAATTAATCAGAAACAAATATCTTGTTTGGTTTACTTGTATTCGATAGTTACTTGTTAGTGTTGAGTTGGCTAGCCGTTTCAAGTTTTTTCTTCGATTCATTTGTGGTCTTTCGTTATCTCTTATACAGTTAGTTTGAAATTTACATGAATCATTGAATTTGCATCTCACTTTTTGAGAGATTTTCAGGACATTAAGAAGGAGAAATGGATTCTTACTGATGAGGGCGAGTCATATACTGCAACGGGATCACCAGAGGTGCAGCTATTCCTGGAAATTCCACCAGAGGGAATTCCAAGGGAAGAATTACAGGTAACATTGGCAATCATGGATGTTCATTTTGGTTTCATCTTGATGCATAGTCTGAGGATTATCCCAATTTTTTATTTTCCATCTAAGTTTGATGATCTGAGAGCTGTTTGGGGTGGGAATTTAGGCCTCTTATATTTTAGCATTTTCATTCATTTTTCCAATGGGCGGATTTGGGCCAATGTTATTGCTGAAGCTGTTTGTGGGCCATGTCCAATTGGTTGGTTGTTGCAGAAAAAGCTGGGTCCATCTATTTTCAAAATTGGTTGTGCCCAAGCAGCAAAGAACAAATGGGTTGAAATGGGGAAGCAATTGATATCCCGAAAGGTTAGGCACTTTCTCTTTGTGGGTGTTCAGTATCAATATTATATTGATAAAATGATCTCAAGTGGTGTTTTCGTTATATGCATTATTATAATATTGTAACCAGAACATGCCATCGGTTAACTTCATACCAGTTTTATTCTCTAGTTTAGATATTATACTTAAAAGTTAAAGCTCTTGTGTATTCTTTATGATTGCTGATAAGTTTGTTTTGGCTGTAGGTTCAACATGTTGATGATAAGGTGAAAAACTTGCTCCTACAGATAAAAGATGGAAAGGTGATTATTGGTTTACATAATTCATTTGTTTTGTATAACACAGATTCTTGGATATTTTTTTGAAAAGAAACTGGAGAGAATTTCAGATTCTTGGATATTTCATTCGTTTCTTGTTTATGGTCATACCGTATCCCTATAAAGGAAGTTGTAAAATATTATAAAGTGTTGTAGCTTCGTATCAGATCGCTTGGGACTTAGAAAGTGGTATTGGACTATTTATATACTTTTAAATGATAGGAGTTTGTGATATAATGACTAATATGTTGTTAGGGACTAGAGGCATGGTACAGGGGTGCTCCCTATGTGGCCACACCCATGCCGCAAGCAGCATGTGCCTCTCATGGGCATTTGCTTGGGGAGTGGGCATGGTCGGAGGCCTGGGTTGGCATGCGGCACGACAACGGACTGTGCTCGATGGGGTGGGCTAAGGTGCCATGTACGCTCGGTATGAGCCTTGTTGGGCATGAGATGTTGCAGCGTTGCTCTCCATCCCATGGGCATCCACTCCGAGGTCGATTCTCGAGCTCCAAGCAAGTTTTTCCACCCCGTTCATGGCGGGGGCATGCTTGGCCTCGGTCGTCGGCGTCAGACGTGGGTGGGATCGACAATTGGTAGAGTGCTTGCAAGATGGTCGTTGGAATGTGCGATGGCAATTGACAATGCCACCCACACCCCAACGGCTTCTAGCCGGATCGAACGGCGACCCAGGCCCTTCATCGTGCGGGGGTGAGGCTCGTGGGTTGTCGAGTCTAACTCGAAGTGGGCTTGCTTTGACGATGATTGCACATGGTTCTTTCATTGTTGCCTTTCAAAAATATGTTGTTAGGGACTAGATTGTCATTTCTCCTTATGTTATGCAAATAGTTCTTCATTTTTGTTTCTTTAAGCTTTTTATCATTACCTATTTCACTGCATGCTTTTAAGATTTAGCAGACTGAATTGTTAACTTACAAAATAATCACTCTGAATAATTAATACAAATTTTAGAACGCTTTCTCAGTGTTGCTGGAAACTCTTCAGAGCATCAAATTTTGTGTTTCAAGAGGGTGTAGTATTTCTAGAATTTTTTGTAATTTCTCATTTGTTATACAAGTCAACTAATTAGTAAACGTAATTAGTAAAAAACACCCTGTCTGATTTTGAGGTTGTTTAATCCTCCCATTTTGTTGTCGCGTTTTGAATTAATACTACTATTTCTTTTTGGGGAGGAAAAAATACCATGCCAATTGACTCCTTTGAACTACCAACAATGTTTGGATCATGGATCTTCATAGCTTTTACATAGATTTTGTTGATGTGTCACCTGGTTTCCTTATGGAGGTAGAACACCTGTCTTATTGATGGTTATGAGCTCATTGATTCTCCTCTTGCCGAGTGCTAATGGAAGATACCTCTGGTCTAATAGTAGGTACCTTTGGTCTAATTGTAGGGTTAATTATAGACTTGATATGTTCCCGTTTTCCATGAGCCAGGGGCGGATTTTCGCAATACTATACATAGGCCCTAGATTAACTTCTGATCACTAGCCTATCTGTTTGGATTTCGGTCTCATTAAGTGGGGTTCTAGCCCCTTTGGGTTTGAAAATATGTGGTTCACTCGCATGTTATTTAAATCATCTATTTTGTTTTAGTAGGGCTTTAGGGTCGCCGGCATGGGAAGCTTTTTGTTTTATAATGAAGCTCAGTGGTTTGGAAGGGAGTTTGAGGGATTGGAATAAAGCGGTCTTTGGAGACATTAGCTTCTATAGCTAGTGGTTTGGAAGGGGTTTGGAAGGTAGTTTGAGGGATTGGAATAAAGCGGTCTTCGGAGACATTAACTTCTATAGCTAGAAATTTTGGAGAGGATCAAATCTTTAGATGTTCTGGAAGGAGGTTTTTTCACTTGAGTTGGGGGAGGAGCAATATTGTTGAAAGGAAATTTTGTGGTGTTTATTTGGAAGGAGGATGCCAACGAGAGACATAAAGCTTAGGTTAGTTGGGTGAAGGAGGGAAATTGGAACTCTTATCCTTTTCCTAATTACGCAAGATGGAAGCGAGATAGGAATTACATTGATTACCACATTGATTGCCTAGAATCAATGGGGAGGTGGTGAGAGAGGACGAGGAGATTGCCTTTCTCTCTCTGGCCTTTATGCTCCTCCCTCATTTCCTAGGCCCTTCTTGGAAGGTTTGGATTGGTGTCCCATTCCTAATAGGGAAAAGGAAGGCCTAGAAGCCCCATTCATCCTGGATGAAATTAGAAAAGTGGTTTTTGGTTTTGATAGGAACAAGTCTCTTGGGCCTGATGGCTTCAATACGACCTTCTTTTTGGATAGTGGGGAGGGCATTATTGAGGATTTCTGGAAAGTCTTTAATAAATTTTACGAGGGTTATCGAAACTAAAAAGGAGAATGATAAGGTTAAGGATAGGCAATGGTGGTGGTGTCGACAAAGCTGCATGAGTTTAGGGCCATGACCTCGTGCTTGAAGAAGTTGTTTAAAAGGTCGTCTAATAGAATCGGGGTGCATTCAGAATCGGTGGTGCAGGTGTAGTTCAATGTCAATTCTTTGGTGTCGCTCTGAACCATGCGCCAGTATGTGTCGTCCACAACAGTGTAGCTTCTGATCATGAGGAGGAGGAAGCGAGAGAGAAGTGTGGGCATGGCCATGGGAAGAGAAAAGAGAAGTTTGGTAAAGGAGAAGAGAGAGAAGCTCTGGGGCAACCAGATGGGTAGTACTTTCATATTTTTCACTTTTTTTTCTTCTTTTGTTTATATAAGTAGTATTATTTTCGTTTTGAGATAAGGGTATAATCCTTCACTTTTTTATTATTTTATTATTTTTTTGCTAACGTGTGGGGTTTATGTCTTGAGAGAAATGGTAGAATTTTTAGAGGGGTGGAGATGTCTAGGGAAGAGGTGTGGAAAGTTGTTAGGTTTACTAACACATCTTTGTGGAGAGTTGTTAGGTTTACTAACACATCTTTATTGGCATTGGTTACTGAACCATTCTGTAATTATGTAGTTAGACTTTATTTTTTGGATTGGAGTCCATTTGTTAGCTCGGATTCTTTTTGAGGGGTTGATTTTTTTTATTCCCTTGTATTTTCATTCATGTTTCTCAAAGAAAACTTGATTTCTCACTGAAACAAATTTCTCGTTCAAATGGTTGGAGGTTTGGCTATCTAAAAATCGTTATCACCATAGTCTAGATTGTTGTATTTTTGTTTTAATAATTTGTAAAGAAAAATACTTGGCTCCTTAACCGTATGGAGCAACCTTGTCCTTACCATCATTAAATATTTGATAACTAAGAGTGAGAAATGAAAAAACATGGATTTTTTTTAAAAAAATAATGAGTTCTCAACATTTTAATGGTTGTAAGGACAAGATTTGGTTGTCACCGTGGCATTAAGGAGCTAAGTATTTTCCATTTGTAAAACATCTTGGTGTAGATCAGCTAATACTTCATGATTTTGAAATTTGACTCCAGGCCATTCAAGATGATGACATTAAGGCTCTCAAAGCAAGAAAGCTAATTGTATCACAGTAATTATCATTCTTCTCCTTTTCTGATTTGTTTATTCAGTAAATTTTAATATTTTTTTAATTTTATTTATATTCCTCTTGTGGATGTGCTTGACACTTGGACCTCTGTATTTAGTTTTCGCATTTTTCTTTTGATAGGAAGTTTTCATACTGTCTTGGACTAGGCTTAATTTTCCCATACCTTAAGAAGAGTAACTCTTCATATGCTTTCAGCACTTGCTACGTAATTCTTTCTGTTTGTTATATTAAGAATACGTATTTTGACTTTTTAGAACGTGGAAGGGCTATTCAGTGAAGAAGGGTCCTAATTATGCTCCAAGAAGGAAAAAGACTACTACAGATTTGACACGAGAAAATCTTCAGAGGTCTTCCATTTGCCTTATCTTGTTTCATGCTGAGTTTATTTCAAGACAGTATGCTTTTAAAACTCATAATTTCTCTGAAGATTTGCTCCGATGTGTTGTTAGTTAAAAGTGTTTCTGTTTTATGTATATATGCATCCAGAGCATCCAGAATCAGTATACATATAATATGTGCATCCAGAGTCAGTTCTTGAGACTTGGTATTTGGTTTGACATTAAAGACTCTCATTTCCTACTTATTCATCATTCATTTGTCACGTATTGTGAATTATAAAATTTGGTTTAAAATTCTGTTCCCTGTCTCTGTCTCTTTCTTTTTCTTTTCCTCCTTTTTCAGTTATGGTACTTAATCTGGCGTTTTTTTCCTCTTAATACTTGGTTGCTGATGTGACATAGTCTAAGATACTCACTATAGGCATATACATGTCAGTTCATTGCTGTTGGACGAATGAAATTGCAAATGAAACCTTTTATCATGTCCAGTTTACTCATTTGTTTCTAGTTCATGTGTTGTAACTTTAAACAGCTTGGAAACTGATAGGCTTATCTAATATTTTACACTATCTAGAGGAGACTGGAGAGGACTAGAGTTTAAGGACTATAACTTTAATGCCCTAGGCCAGCCTACTGAGGGCGGTCATCTTCATCCATTGCTCAAGGTAAGAATACTCTGTTTAATGTTTATTTTGTGGAAATGGAAAATCCATCTCTTAAAAAAAATTATTAGTTAACCTTAAACCACTTAAGTAAGGACATACTTTGTGAGCTTATGATTATTCCAGTAGTTGATCAAATAATTCAAAGAACCAGAAACTTCAATATTTTTATAACAAGGAATATGAGTCTCTTCGTATGAACTTTAATTTAAAGAATCTCTGTAGCGCATACATTTGGTTCAGAAGGACTATCTAGACCTTTGCAACCATTGGGCTTTAACCTCAGCTTGATCGTTGAGTCTGAAACAGTGTTTTAAATGTCAGTCGCGACATGTCTACAGACTCGACATCGACTTTTTTCCCCCATATCGACGATATATTAAAATATCTCGAGATGTCGCAAAAATATCGACATCTCGACGGTATTTACGAATATCGTAAAAAAAAAAAAAACTTTAAACTAAAAGAGCAAGGCCCAGTCCATGGATTAAACGAAAGTAGGAAGTGGGGAGGGGTTTTATAGGCGCGCTCCCCTCGCCTGTCCCTTTCCGATGTGGGATTGGGACTGGGGGGGATTCCTTTTGCCCTGTTCTTTCTTTTTTTTTCTTTTTCCAATTCTAATATTAATACTATGAATTCCCTTTTGCATTTCTTTTTTTTTTCTTTTCTTCTATATTTCTAATTCTAATATTAATATTAATATTATATAAATTTATTTATTTATTTATTTATTTCAATTTTCACTATTAACCTATTTTTATTCCAATTGAATTTCTTTTTTCAATTCTTCAAATTTAATTACAAAATTTTCAAATTCATAATTCCATTCAATAATAATCATCATATGTACATGGGCATGTATATCAATATTTCATATCTTGTTCAGTTATGCTAGATTTGGTTATAAATTATTAATTATCAATAAAACACAAATAAGCAACGTTGAACTTCAATTTACTAATTCAAATAATTTTCATCAATCTTCATTATCTTCTTCCGACATTTCTATCGACATCGACATTTTCATAAGTAAGTTACTCATATTTTTACATATGATGGTTAAAAGTGATCAATTGTAGCTTAATTAAGTTACCATTAAAGTATTATTTACTAATTAAAATAATTTTTATTATTTTTCATAATTTCTGTGATTTTTTCCTAAATATCCGTCGACATCGACATGTTCGTAAAATCGGGACGTCAACATTTTGAACTTTGGTCTAAAAAACCTGATTCTACTTGTAGATCATGCTTCCCCCTTCTGTCTATGCATACCTTCAGTATCTATTTATGTAGTGAAACTGAATGTCTTTTGCTCTTTATGACTGAATATTTTTTTGACTTTTAGGTCCGAGATCAATTAAAAGATATATTTCGTCAAATGGGGTGAGTGATTTTTCTTATTTTTATCTCTTTCCTAGTTTTTGTTTTAAATAAAAATTTATAGTCTTAGTTCCATATTTCGGTTTCTGATTGTAGGTTTGAAGAGATGGCCACCGATAAATATGTCGAGAGCAGGTAGGAGAGCTTCACAAGTTTCATCAATAGTTTTATTGAAATTAGCTATGTCAGTGGCTCAATGCGATATAGAAATTGAATGTATTTTCCTTTTGCTCCCTTGGTGTTGTTTCTTAATTTTCTTATTATGATGTAAATGAAAAGCTAGCTTCCTCCCGAATATTCTGAAAAGGGACACTTAGGTGAGGCAACCTAACTTGGCATGCACCATAGTGAGAGATATCTTTTACAAATTGCTCTTTTCTTTTACCTTTCTACTTTCACCCTTTTTTCATTTATATATCCGAGGACTCGTAGTCGTAGCATATTTATCTTCCTTTTTCCTTGTCTTTTTCTTTTGTTTATATATACTTTATATGTACATGGCTTGTACCTAGACTCCAAAGATGTCTATCCTTACACCTTAAAAAACACTGGGTTCAATTGGGAAAAAAACTTTCTTTGTCAAAATATTATATCAAATTCTTATTAACTTTTCTCTCTCTTCTGTGCACACAGCTACTGGAACTTTGATACATTATTCCAACCACAACAGCACCCTGCCCGTGATGCACACGATACTTTCTTTTTGCTAGGTCTCTTTAACTTGATTGCAGAACTTCACAAATTTTTATGTTTAGAATTTTTTCTTAACATTTATTTGCTGTTACATCTGTAGCTCCTTCCAGCACAAAGGAACTACCTGAAGATTATGTGGAGCGGGTGAAGCGAGTCCATGAGTCTGGTGGTTATGGATCCAAAGGGTGTGATATCTTTGTTCATCAAAACATCACCTTTCCTTCTTTGCGTGGTATTTCAAAGACTGTTTAGTTTAATGTTTCTCTTTATTATTTTGCCTCTTTCAGATATGGATATGATTGGAAAAGAGAGGAAGCAAATAAGAACCTACTGCGAACTCATACAACTGCTGTGTCCGCCAGGGTGTTATATTCGCTTGCACAGGTATGTCATCATTTGATGTTTTGTTTCTTCAGTGGCTGTTGATTTATAATATAATCAATGCTGGTTAGCTGGTATATTCATTATTAAATACAGAAACAATGGGGCAAATGATGAACTGTTATGCATGCCAACATTCGCTCGACCATAGAGAAAATCCTTTGATTGATAATTACATAGGAAGTCTGAGAGTCCTGTACTCTTGTACTGTCCTGAGAACTTCTTGGCTCCACTTTTTACTTAAAATTAATCTTAGCATTGAACTCGCTCTCTGGACCCCACTCTATTCTACTACTCACTATTACATTAAGGCGGCTAATATGTTTGAAAAGAAATGTAGGATGTCCTTTGGGGTGACTCGGGGTGGCTAAATTAATCACTAAGGTGCCGTTTTATTTATTTATTTTTTTTTTTTGAAATCCGTGTGTCCGGGCCAGCTTGCGCGCACCTCGACTAATCACGGGTCAACCGTCTGACCCTACTACATTTGGTTGACAAAGTAACTCGTAGGATATTAAATCCTAGGTAGGTGGCCACCATGGTTTGAACTCATTCCCTCTAAGTCCTTTACTATATACAAAGGCCCTTATTGACCACTTGAGCCATCCCATGATGGTTCTAAGGTGCCGTTTTATAACAATTTCATTTTTAGTATCCTATTTAAAAAATTATGCTTGTTTTTTACAATTTCGTTGGGGGAGTTTTTCACCTTTCTTGAAAACTTATTTGAATTATGAGCCAAATTTCAAGAACTTAAATAAGATTTTGAAAACTATACATATATTTTTTAAAATTTGGCGTAGATTTTGGAAATGTTTATAAAAACTATATAACAAAATTATGGAACACATGTTTCTAAGCTTAATTTTTAAAACCATAAAATAAAAAATGAAATAGTTATAAAACAGAGCCTAAATTGTCTAACCGAATTTAAAAAAAAAAATTCAAAGAGCGAGAGAATGGTGTTGTCTATTTGTTAAGTCAAAGCTTAGACTACTTTTGCTTATGCTAGTTTCCTAGCTTTTGGGTCGATCAATTTTCCAATTTCATCTCTCAATTTATTTTTGTATGTTTTCCCCAAATTCTCTAGTTAAGTGTTTTGAAATCTCTCTTTCTTCTCAATATTTGTTCACAGAAACCATTTGCACCCAAGAAGTATTTCTCAATTGACCGTGTTTTCAGAAATGAAGCCGTAGATCGAACCCATCTGGCTGAATTTCACCAGATAGAAGGTATTTATGAATTAGCCTATAGGTTTTTGGGTTATGGTATAACACATTTGAACTATGACAATTCTTATTTCTTAAATATACTAAAACTCTTGGTTACATTTCAACAATCAATCACAAATGTAAATATTTGCCACTTGTTTTTAGGTTTGATATGCGATCGAGGACTTACTCTTGGAGACTTGATTGGAGTATTACATGACTTCTTCTCTCGTCTAGGTAATAAATTAGTAAATGTTCTAGCCAAACGTTGATTTTCTAATATATAACCTAATAGTATTTGAAAGGAAACAATAGGATTCACTTCAAGTGCATATTCTATTTTCATCAGGCATGTCCAAGCTACGTTTCAAGCCTGCTTATAATCCGTATACTGAACCCAGCATGGAGATTTTCAGGTGACAAACAATTGAATTTCTTTGAGATTGCAATTATTACATTCACGTGTTCCAAATTTTTGATTCATTATGTTTGTCAGTTATCACGAAGGCTTAAAAAAATGGGTGGAAGTTGGAAATTCAGGAATTTTTAGACCCGAAATGCTGCTTCCTATGGGGTTTCCAGACGACGTCCGTGTTATTGCATGGGGTCTTTCTCTCGAGAGGTAAGGTTCTTGTGTCCTATTAAATGCTGAAGATACTTTTTAGGTATTTACATAAATGAAGGTGTATTTTTAAATATAGCATAAAGTTTGAAATTTTACAAAAGAAAAAAAAAAGCAGTCCAAATCAAATTTAAACTCGAATGTAATATAAAACACTCAGAGTCAAATTTATACTACACTTTTAAAATTAAATTACATATTAAATTTATGCTTATTTTGTAATTTCTCCTACTTTTTTTTACATTGTCTCGGAAATGTGACTTTTCAGGTTTAAATATACTTTTGCCATTTTGAGTTTTGAACTACTTTTTGGGTGCAAGAAACAATTTCATTAATGATATGATATGAAATTACAAAAGTATTATTCAGTGGATTACATGAAGTCACTCCCAATTTGCTAAAAGGGAAGTGTAGCTATAGGTTGAAACAAAGGGGAACATTTACACTAATTAATAACTAAGTAGACTATAGCCTCAAAGATCCACTCATTAGGAAGATCTTTATCATTGAAGGCCGATCAGAGGTCCTTCATTGGAGCCTCCTTTCTCGATGATAGGGCATAAAGAAGGGAATAGGTGTGGTACAAATTACAACGGCCCCTTGGTGCCTTACTAATAGGAGATTCTTTTGTAATTACAATATAACCTTACTCTCGTGATTGGAAAGCTGTAATGTATTAGCTTGTTGGGGGTGCCTTCTCGGCCCCCGCCCTTAGGTTGTTGCTCATTTGTTACCTCTTTTGAATGAAGCTTGTTGTTTCTTATTAAAAAAAGGTGTGGTCCAAAGGTTTATCATTTGGCCAGGGATTTTTCTAGAATGAAGTGCTGCTTCCGTTGCCAATTTTGTTAGCCAAACGGTCAGATCACATTTTGGGTCTTTGGGATTGCTTTCCACGGGCCTTTTGCAGAGGGGTTGATACTGGTTTGAAGTTCCTTGGCTACTTTAGATGGCATAGGGAAAAGAGAAAGGTAATAGGTGGGTAAGTTTGAAGGGGTGGCTTGGATGAGGGTAAGTCCCACCTTTTGAAAGAAAAGAATTCCTGAAAGAAAAGAATTCCTCCAAGATTGCAGCCGGGTCCCAAAAAGAGAGGGTCCTTTGTTTGCTATGTAGGGATAGTCCAAGGGACGAGTTTGGCCTAGAACCTTTTTTGGAAGCAAACTTATTTGCTGAAGAATCCAGCTTGCTGTCCTCCAATATACCCGAAATTTCAGATTTCTGACAATTAACGTTGAGCCCCGATGCTTCCTCAAAAAGCCGAACAATGTTGAACATGTTGGTGAGGGGGAGGTCATCAAATGGAGAGAAGAGGATGGTGTCATCTGGAAATTGCAAATGATGGATGTCCAAAGATTTGTTACCAAGGTCGAAGCCTAGATGAGGTTAAAGCTTGCTGACTGGGATATCACTACGCTAAAAACATTAAAAACCAAAATGAGTAGAAAGGGGATAAAGGGTCACTTTGGTGAAGACCTCTAGATGCGATAATTTTGTCTCTCGGATGACTGTTGATGATTATGGAGAAGTTTACTGAGAGATAGAGCCTCGAATCCATCGCCTCCAAGTTATGCCAAATCCTTTTGCTATTAGAACCTCATCTAGGAAATCCCAATCAACTTTATCAAAAGCTTTCTCTATGTCAAGTTTGATAACCACACATTTTCTCTTCTTCCTATCTCATTCCTCTGACCTCATTGGCTATTAGTGATGCATCAAGGATTTGTCACCCTAGAACAAATTGTGAGAGTCCTATTAGGATTAGTTTGGGAATAGTATTAGTATTATAGTTAAGGACATTATGGTAATTAGATTGGGGTGAGTTTGTTATAAATAGGGGTAGTAGGAAGAAGAGAAGGATATCTTGGAGTAGGTGAGAAACTTGAGAGAGTTCTCGGGAGAGATATAGCCCTCTCGAAAGGCTATTGGTATTGTAATTTTTCTTTTGATATTGCAATATAGTTACTTAGTTTCGTTTAGTATATTTGGGTTCCTAACACAAATGTTGATTGCTCTTCGGAAATAGGGTGGCAATACACCTTTTAGCCTTTTTTAGAGGACTCTAACTATAATCTTGTAAATCCCCAACTTGTAGAGCATCGAGCTTTTTAGGGATGAGGCAAACATAAGTTTTGCCGAGGCTTACAATGATGATTCCAGTCTAAAAAAATCCTACAACACTTTTATGTTTTCGGCCTTGAGTTGGTCTTTTGAAATTTTTATTTTAGTTTCTAAACTTTTATTTTTATTTTTTAAAATTTTGATCCTCAACTTTTGAATTTCAATTTTTAGTCTTTTAATTTCCAGTAAACTTAAAATTTGGGTTTTGTTATAAAAACACTTCAAGTTTATGAAACTAAGCTATTTTATTTACCAATACCTCAATATGTCAAATATAAGTAAATCACTCGGTACAATAAGGATTAATTTTGAAGTTTGTGAAAGTTATAAAACTAAAATTAAGATTTTAGACATTGAGAGACCAGAGGAAAAATGGATAAAAGTTAAAGGGACCAAAAGAAGAGCAAAATTGTAAATGAATAGATGTCAAGAGACTAAAGCTAAATACCCATTACTTTTTAGATGAATATTAAAATGATGATTCTTCTGTTGCATCTTGTCCTTGCACCAGACCGACCATGATCCTGTACGGTATCGATAACATTCGGGATCTCTTCGGCCACAAGGTAGTCCCAATACTCTGTCTAACTACAACCTACGAAAATGCATCATAATGTATTTGATTAGCTTCGCTTGCTTTCCCCTTACTCTATATTTTCTCCAGGTGGATCTCAATCTAATAAAGAAAAATTCGATGTGCCGCCTCGGAATCAATCCCTCTTGAGCTAATCAAAACTCTGGAAGCGCACTCGAGTGTTTCGGTACCATTCTGATCTCCATTTTGATTTGTTTTGACTAGCGGAGGGCAAACTCGATCGATCAAATGCCCCTTCTCTGAAGTTGCTTTGATTCAATTTCAAGACACCTCTATAACACACTATCCATTTAATGCATTATTGAAGGAATGGTTATTTTAAAAAACAAGTAGATCCTTTTTTTTTTTAATTCACACAATTGAGGAGCCATATTCTTCTTACATGTTAGTTTTGGAAGGAACTTGATGACATGTAGATATTCTCTTGAAATCCTTGATTTATAAGGGGATGTTTATGGGTTAGCTACAATAACAGGATTAGATGGCTGATTTGATTTGATTTGATTCGGTTTTATTTTTAAGTTGATATAGTTTTTCGGTTAAATTATAAGTTGGGCCTTGAAGTTGTTGAATTTTCATGGTGATATTTATTTAGTTTCTATATTTTAAGGATATTTTAGTTGTGAACTAATTGTGCCACCAAATATCCGTTTGAAATTAACCCATCATGTAATATTTAAAGGATAAAACTTGAATTCCCATGTAGTTCAATACCATATAGACAAACGCAAAGAGGACAAAATAGGAATTCAGATGAGCTTTCTCCTAAATCTTTAGAGGAAGTTCTTTCCATATTTAAACATATGGGGAGTTAAGTTTTAACGATAACTAAATATAGTTTGAAAGTTTAAGAATTTGTTAGAAGATTTTGAAGTACAAATATTTGATAGATACAATTTTAACCCTCCATTTGATACCAAACGATTTTAAATTCTTTAATTTACAAGTCAATTTTTTTTTTAATTTCTTTATCTTATTTGGAATGAGAATGATTTGAAATGAATATAATTTTATATTTTTATTTGGATGTTCAACTAGAAAGCAAAATAATATAGAAAAAATTTTGTTTTTCATATGAAATTAAAATGGTTAAATTTTGATGTTTCAATTTTATGGAATATTAATAAAATGTTAATTTCAATGGATATTTCTTAAAAAAAAATTATACAATTTTGTAACTAATATTAAAAATAACAAAAGCATCCCTCTTTTTAAATTAGTTAACATTTATTAATACTAATTTTACATTTTGTCTATGTTTTTTTTTGTGATACTATCGAAATGTCATTCACATTTTATGTCAAGGTCGAAGGATATAAGTGTAAATTTAATACCTTGATCTTTTTTCTCTCTCTTCAGGTAACTTGATGTTCTAAAAATATTTAATAATATGTTAGACCATGATTCAAGTGAAAAAAAAATGAAATTGATATTGAATAGGAATTTTTTTTTTTAATAGTGAACAAGTGGATTTTTTTGAAGTAAAATCGGTAGGGTTTAATCATACATGGCTCGTTCGTTAACGATTTTAGTTTTTAGTTAATGAGGTTTTTTTATAATTTTTTTTTTGTTTCTAGGCCTTTGCTTTTAAAAAACAAAAATTATATTTGTTTGATAATTTTTTTTTAAAATAGAAAACCAAACCTGTTGGATAATTACTTTTCATTTTCTATTTCTAAAAATTTTCGAGAAAAAAGTAATGGCAAACATCTAATATATAAAAATTTTAGAGATAGAAAAAAGATAAATTTAGGCAAGAAAAAAATTTAGAATAAAAAAATTGTTAAAGATAAATGTGTGAGAGAAAAAAAAAATCAGCAATAGAAGAAAAATGAGATCGAAAGACATATTTATAAATATGTCGTTAAGAATATACACTTTTAAAATTTACTTAGATTTTCAAAAACGTTTTTAAAAACATAATAGAAAATTTAATTGTTTATCGAAACACGCCTATTTTCCAAAAACTAAAAATTAAAAATAGAAAACAACAATGGTGATAGTCTCTGAGGACCCAGTAAGGTTCCGTTTCTCATTTTCAATTTTCAACTTTCTTTCTTGTTTCTCCTTTTTTTTTTTTTGGAACATTCTCACAATTATATAAAAATTTTAGGAACAATCAAAACAAGTTTCTCTTTTCTTGTTCCTATTTTCAATTTACTCCAAAACAAAATAAAAACATTGTTTTATCAAAAAAGAGGTTGAAACCATGCAACACATTTTGTTTTATTAAAAATAAAGAAACAGGAACGTTACCAAACGAGCCCTAATATTCTCGTTTCTTGTTTCTGTTTCTTGTTTCTTAATAAAAAAAACATAGAATTTCATCACTGCCCCAACTTTATGGATTTAAGAATGATAAAACAAAATTTTTATGTCATAACAAATTAGAAATGGGAATAAGAAACAACCAACTTAAATAGTTTCTCAAAAGATTATATTTCTTAATAAAATTAGAAAGAGAATGTTACCAAAGAACCTATCAAATTGACCCGATTTGTTGTGATCTTTCTCTAATTTCAACCTGCACCTTTGACAAAATTTTCTTCTTCAAAATATTATGTGGACTACCCAATATTTTCAACAATTACCCCTGGTACATAGAAACAGCAATAAAATGACAAAAATGTACAGTTAAAATTGCAGATGAATGACTTCTATCCACATATCAAACAGACAATGGAAAAAAGGATGAAACAGATTCTGTCATTCATAGCTAAAAGACATTAGAAAAGTGACCAAATTCAATGGGAAAAAGAAGATGAAGGAAAAAATGAACAACAATATCTCAAATTTGTGGCTCTAAATGTGTGTACCAAAGATAACTACTACTCTACATGCATGACTTTGAGTTGTCAACAAGTTTTTTCTAAACAATTTTTTTTATTTGTTGATACAGGAATTTGGATTCGGTCTTTGACGTCGATAGTTCTGACGAATACCTGCATATAGAAAATAAACTTGCACACCAATGTGGTGTTGAGCCCAACACACTACATGTCTACGTCTTCAAAGGATTTCGTTGAGAGTAGCAAAAAGTAGAGTTATGAGAGCGTATCTCGTGTTCCAAATCTCTGCTAATTCATAGAGGAATTTCATTGGGTCGGTTCAAGTAGACCAGCTCAATCAGGTCAGGTCGACTTGTGTCTCTTTTTAAGTTCAACCCGCAGGGTGGTCGAAATATATGCCTAAAATATTTAGAAATCGTACTTTTGTAAAATACTTGTGTTCGTAGAAATAATGTTAAATACCCTTGTAGGTTGCGAAACCGGTGAAACTATAGTTTTTTTTTTTAATTAAATTTTACTGATAATAGCCCACACATGTGGGTTATTAATTATTTTATGTGTGAAGTGACCGAATTTTCGTCAAAGATAATAGTAAAAATATAATAAAAAGGTACGTGGTCAGTTGATTTGATAAAAGGTCAGAAGTTTTAATCTTCACTCACACGTTGTTGAACTAAAAAATAAAAAATAAACGGTTTTTAAACTATTCGAGAGTGGGGACAAAACGAGTCTAAGTTAGGCCGTAGAATAAGTTCTCCATCTCATCCTTAAAATTAATTCAACATCTCCTAAAACCTATGAATTCTCATCTCATTTAGTTCGGTAGGTGTGTATAGGCCCTACCCATGAGAAAAGTTGTAGTCCTTACTAAACATAGTATCACTCTATTTCATCCTTAATTATTATATCACAATCCAGTTCACATTTCTTCTAATTTACTCGAAAAAAAATTTCATCTTTTAAATCGCAATCACTTATGCATTCGGTTGGAGGTGAATTCTCAACCTACACGTGACATGCTATGATTGGATGTACAGCCATACATGTGTCATCCTGCGCAAGAATATTTGTCTCGATCGTGGGTCCTCATGTCGAGTCGACATTATGCGATGGTCGAGCCAATCAAATGCATGACTAAGACCATTTCGGCTCAGCCTATTCTCCGACAAACTCCGCAACATCACGCCGCACTCCATGGCAACCTTAAAGAGTCATTGGGGCCTTGTTGGGACTTTGCCTACAAATAGAACCATTCCGCTTCATTTTGATGTACGCGACCAAACCAATTCTCTCTCGAGTTGACTTGAACGTTTATTGACTTTAACATCGGAGTATCTACTTTGTTTTGCAGATCCTCTGCTCGGCATTCGGAGCTCAGTCTAGCTCGTCCTAGCCGATCCGGAGCTTGGAGACTTGGTCATTTCTTGATCAAACACACTCCAGCACAATAATTTAACGTATTTGTTTGAGTTAATAGTGTAAATAAATATAAAGTTAGAATATTGGTGTTATAAGATAGATCTCTCTTCACAAAATTTCTTTTCCAAATTCAAATGAAAGCAACATGCACAATAAAAAGACTAAATAGACAATTTGAAACCATAGTGTTTGACAAAATTCCAATACTCATATTTGAAAATGATGGAAACTTTTGAAATTGCAATATTTTGAGGGTGGGGAGACAGAGATATCAAGATACATGATCCTTGTGGGTCTTAAAATCATGTAATTTTGGGGACATATGATCCTACCAATTGAGAAATTATTCAATTTTTCTGTTTCAATTTTTGATTTGTAAAATGATTTTTGCATCCTTTTTATTTTAATTTATTTTTCTAAAAGACGTATTTCGTTTTTGCGTGTATATATATTTTTTCTCTAAGAAATATACGTTTTGTAATCATTTTTTATTCGGGGTGTTATTATCATTTTCTCCGAACTTTTCACTTAAAACCGTGGTTCTAAATATCCGTCGACATGTCGACATTTCCATCGATATATCCATATTTTCATGGGTTCGACATTGATATGAAGGGTAAATCGACATTTTCTATTGTACTACAATAAAATCGATAAATATGAAAAATATCAACAAAATGTCACTAATATATACATAATATTAATATTAATTATTTTTAACTAATTTAGAAATAGGAAAATGTTTATTTTATAAATTTAAATATTTTTTATGACTTTTTAATTTTTCTAACTTTTACGAAAATATACATCGACATCGACATTTTATCGATATTTCTATGAAATTGAGACCTCAACATTTCTATCGACATCGACATTTAAAACCTTGCTTAAAACTAACATGAACTTAACTGGTTAAGTCATGTATCTCCAACCAAAAGATCATATGTTCGAACTCTCACCTCCGCACTTAAAAAAAGTTACCAAATGAATGTTTGAATTAAAAAAAAAATCATTTTTCATGTATCTAGTCTCTGTCGTGTTTTTATTTAGTTAATTGTCTAAAAAATGTGGTACTCAACTAACATTTCGTAATATCATTTCTTATTTTGTGTATTATAATCATTTTCTCTTGACTTTTTTACTTGAGAATCTTCACTTTAAACAAATAAATTTTTGAAATCAAGTTGTTTCTTTTTTTCTCTAAGAAATGTAATACTTCGTTAGCATTTTGTGATCATTAATTATTTTATGTAGTAGAATATTCTCAGTTTGTTAATTATCTTTTTAATTATTTTTTTACTCTCCACTCCTTATTTTGACCGCCACTCATTAATGTCACATAACATAGGGCAATCACCATCTTAAATACCACATCGTTTTTCTATTAGTCAAACTAACAGTTAAAAATGTCCGAAGACTATTTTGAATCATTATCTTAGAGACCAAAAAGTGTATTTTACCCAAAAATAAACTATAGAAAATTATTACACACCTTTCGATTTTTGAATGATTTAATGTAATTTACTTGTAAATTGTTTAAAATATGAAATTAATTGCTATATAAAGTTGGAAATAAGTAACAACAAATTAAGGGTGTTTTTTTCTTTCAAATTGTTCTGAAACTTTTTTTTCTTTTTTTTTTATTTAAAAGTTGTTGGGAAAGTGATTTTCTTCTCTCTCTTTTTGAAAAGGTTGGGAAAGTGCTATTGATTTTTATATATTAATTTAAAAATATAACTAATTTAAAACAGGTTATGCTTAAAAATATTTTATAATCATAAGTGGATAATAATGGAAAAATACTTTGCTCAAAAAAAAAAATAATGGAAAAATACGTGTAAAGAAGAATATAATGTCGCTCTTTATTTTGAGTTTATAAGTTGAATCTTAAAACTCCCATATTTGTGTAATAAATCCTTAAATTTTAAAAAGTTTCTGTCAGAAAGGTAAAGTTTGTCTAATAAATCCTTAAATTTTAAAAAGTTTCTCTAAATTTGTAATTTTGTATCAATGGCCCTAAACCTATTAGATTTTTAAAAAGTTTACCAACCTATTAGATACATAATTAAAAGATAAAAATTCATTAGATAACTATTTATAGTTTAAATACTATTTTGGTATTGTATTTTTTACTTTGGTTCATTTTGGTCATTCACTCTCAAAATGTGTACTCTGGTCGTTGTATATTTAACTTTTGTCTATTTTAGTTCTCATCATTTCAAAACGTCTATTTTAGTATTGTAGCTTTAAAAAGTGACCCATTTTCATTTTTATTTCATTTCTTCAAATCACAATTTTAGCATGACATTTCCCTCGAAAAGTTTCTTGAAACGAAACCATAAATTTGTATTAAGGAGTTTTTATTATTCATAAAATATGTGATAAAAGCAGAAACTATATTAATCAATTTTTAAAAGTAGAATGACTAAAATTGATCAAAATTGAAATTACTTATCAAAATTAATCAAACCTAAACATAGAAATAATATTTAAACCCTTTACGGGTGTAGTATCACGAAACAAATAGATCATATCCGTTAATTACAATTATTTATTTTGAAAATGTTGGTTTTTGAAAAGTCTTGAATTGCTTTATTGGCCACATATTAGATACGTAGCCTAATCAAATTTGACTTCTTACTTCTATCTTTAGTTAATTATTAAATATATATATATATATATATTTAATAAAAAGGTTCATTATTTAATCACTTTGTTTATATATCAAGTTATGGTTTTTTTTCTTTTTTCTTTTTTTTTTGGGTAAGGAAACCAAGTTTAAATACTAGTTTCATCTCGTAGTTTTTTGCTTTAGTTTATTTTGCTACTTAGATTTTCAATTTTTTGTTCATTTTAGTTTGTGTACTTTCAAAACATCTATTTTGGTCTATTTGCTTCTTAAAAAAGACCAATTTAATCTATATTTACAAAATTTAAACAAATTTTTTTTATTCAACAACGCGTTTATTAGAGATTCTAATTATTAAGCGTGTTTCGTCATAAACAATTCTAGGTTGGATGATCTCATGAATATTTTTTAAAGGTGTCCCTTTGCCTCATATCAAAAATTTTAATTAACTTCCTTTATTTATTAAATTATTAGAAAATTAAAATACATTTCATAATAAGTTTGTTAAGCTGTAAATAATAAAAATACCAAATTTTGAGTGGAAATATGTGTAATGTTAGGGGCGTGAAAAGTGGATTGGAGCTAGAGTTCCTCGTAAGGCTGGCCATGGTCCAGCTTAGATCATGGCGCCGCACAGTTGAAAAACGTACAACCATGACATTTGGTATCAGAGCCTAAAGTTGGCTCCGTGAGTAAAGACCAGGCCCAAGTCGACTTAGTTCAGACCCATCCTTTATGCGTTTAGTCGGATAGTTTGACAAAGCCAAGTTCAGATTGAAGACTCCGCAAGTGTGTCAAGAGTGCCAGTTTGGCAGGACAGTTGCGTCAGTCAGTATCAGAGGCAGAAAGTAAGAGTTGAAGCCGGACTTCTTGAGACTCAAACGATGTCGTCAATAGGCATTCGATTGGGGGAAGTCCATCCCGTTAGAAAGCAAGACCCAAGTCCTTTGCCTAAGGCTTGGCGGTTTCGTTGTGAGCGGAAGCGATCAAGAAGGCAGCGTTTAATGATGCTTTCAAAAGTCGTGGAGCCACCTTGAAGCCAAGGGCGGAATAAGCCGCAAGAAGAAAGAAACGCACGTCAGTGGTCACAAAGTAGGCC
>NW_019104630.1:120685-243050 GCF_001995035.1 Momordica charantia
AGACGTCCGATGGGTCCGATAAGCTAGTTTTGACATAGTTAAGCGGCAGGAATGTCCCGGTTGTCCCGGTTGGCGTTTTAAGCTCGTTCTGGCCTCGTTATAGGTCAGAACTCATCCCGGTAAGGTTCTGGCTCATCGTAGGAGCGGGACGGTCGAGTGACCGAGAACCAAGATGGTTGAAAACAAGTTGCGACGTCGCGTTCAGAAGACCTTGGCCTAGAGTAGAGGCAAGGTAGAGCYGTGGGACTTGGCCTAGTGTAGAGGCAAGCCGGCTAGAGTCGCGTTAGAGTTTAAATGCACGTACGGGCGACGTGCATTGCCGAGTCAAGTGAGAATTCCGCTGTAAGTGAAGCTCGGTCGAGGAAGAAAGAACCTCGCCTAAGGTCCGACGAAGCCACAAAGGGGCGTGAAAAGTGGATTGGAGCTAGAGTTCCTCGTAAGGCTAGTCATGGTCCAGCTTAGATCAGGGCGCCGCACGGTTGAAAAACGTACGACCGTGACATTTGGTCATACTTTTTTCTTTCAGTACAATATATGGTGACGAGGATTCAAAATTATTTTTATTAAAATATTAATTATTAATAAAATGTGAAAAGTGGAATATAATGAGATTAAACATTATTTTCTTTAAAGAAAGTATAGAGATTAAAAATGATAATATCTTTCACCTCAGGTTTGAAATGTACCTTACAAAATAAGTATAAGGTTGCTTTTCTCATGAGTTTTTCTTTGAAATTTTGCCAAAGTGAACATCATGTGGTAAGTTTTGTTAGGGTGTCAAAACATTATAATATTCTCTCTTATTTTTATGGATACCTTTCAAGTTTCAATTCAATCATTTTCTCCTTTTGCACATTTTTTAAACATGATTAATCATGATGATTTGAATGTTTGATGTATAGAAAAAGTTACTAATACTACTTTAACGTGTTAAACTTAATTAAGTTGACAATTCTTCCCATCTCTTTACTAATTGTTAGATAACAATTTGTTAAATAACAAATTTGTTTGCTATTTCTTTTTGTTTTCAATTTTTAAAAATTATGACTTTTGTAACAAAAAAAAATGAATACCAAATTCCTACCGGGATTAGGATATTGTTTTCTTATAAGGGTTATAATATTGTTTTCCTATAAAGATTAGGATATTTGGCCTCCTATAAATAGAGTCCTTTCGTTCATGTGTTGTTGCATATCAAAGTCACAGTTGAACGTATAGGTGCACGAATTTTCAGAGGACAGGGACAATGGTATTTGGTAGAGTTTCAGAGGCGAGATCCCAAGGTTGTAGAGCATCGTCAGCAGCCTATTCTCGTGAGTATTTGATGAGGTTTTTCATTCGTGTTCCCTAAGATTCTATTGTTGTAGTTCCTAGTAGGTAGCTTTGTCAAGGCCTCTAGATTTGACAGAATATTATATTTGTCCATTGTATTATCCCAATATCATAATGGAATCCGTTGTGGCGAAAGACTAGACGCGTAACCCATAGTTTGGGTGAACTAATATAAATCTCTTTTGTCGTTTACTACGCTTTCTCTATATTTCTCTTATCGTATGAAGGGAAAAATATTTTTAGCAAGTAATTTTTCCAACAATACATCTATATATATATAGGATACAAACCAAACGAATCCATCGATGACCAATTCAAGAGGATCATACTTCTTTTAAGAGAAAACACAGATTAAATACAGAAGTTACCTCGAGTATGTACAAAAGCAACATATAAAATAAACACAAACAAAAGCCAACATAGAACTACCCAAGGAACTAATCTATGCATTAATGGGATATCTCCATTCCCTAAAATGGTGGTGGACATGGGATTACAATCTCGTGCAAGACAAAGATATATACGTGGAAGGCATCTCCAATCTTGCCACATTTTCATCCATATTCAAATTTAACGTTTATCATATTCGATGAACATACGCCCTATACAATTATTCGTTCTACATAAATTGCTAGCAGACTACAACGATCGTCTTAGTAGAATACAACGACTAACTCTGGTAGAACAACAATTTCAAACTACTAATATCTAGCAAAACTCTTAGACGTTTGCTCTCAACATAAATAAGAACAACACTAAAAATAAAAATAATAAAAAAAAGAATTCTTACGAGAGGATGAAGAACTCAAATGAGAAAGTGTGATCTCTCAAAAAATTAAACACATATGTAAAAAGTTTACGTAACAAAAATGTAACTTTGTAACTTTAACTCAAAAAGATACAAACGACAAATGAAATGTAATTAAATTCATCAATTCACTTTCTTTCGCACATTAAAAATCCAAAATTTCTAACTTTTAATTGGGAAAAAGAAAGCAACATGCCAAAATGAGCACAACTCAAGATAATTGGCATATATTTCTAATCAAGAGGTTGTGAGTTTGGTAAAAAAAAATTAGGAAAAATAAAGCAATATGATTCAGTTTCGTGTGGTTGTCCTCCACTTTCCCATTTTGAACTAATGGGTGATAATTTGACACTAGCTAGGTAGCCTAACAAAATAACCTAGGTGAATCAACTCTAATGGGATGACACAGAAAAATTGAATTTTTACCTCTTCTATCCTTGCTTTATCTAATTTTTCTAATTTCTAATGTTATGATGTGTCAAATTATTACTCAATAATCAAATCAATAGTACATAACATGAATATTAAACCTAATTCAACTGGTTAATCGAATTTCACCCTACACAAATTGTTAAAGCAGAGAAAATATATCACATGAATATTTAAGTTATGATGTAAACAATAATTCATTGTAATTGAAATTAAAAGTTCAGATATATTTGGAAAAAAAGAAATTAAAGTTTAGAAAGTAAATAGATACATCTATCTTTCAAGTTTCAAAAAAATTTAAATTACAAGAAGAAAAAAAGTCACAAGAGGCACGTGAGTTTCACGTGAGAGTTAACTTCCTTTCCACTCTTTTTATCCATCCACCTTAACTCCATGACGTTGACGCATCCTTCCATGCAATTACTTTTCTTTTCTAGTTTTTGAATTTTTTAATACTGAATTTGGTAAGATATATCGATTTTTTACCTTAAATTTTCATTTCATCAAGTTCTATTTCAAATTTAAATTTGTAATTTTTATCATAGATTTTAAAAACTGTCGCAAATTTTTACCTTTCATACATTTTCATTTGAAATTTTGTTGAAAAAAGTATTTTCACCTGTATGTTAATATAAAATATATATTTAGTATGTAATTCATATGATATGATTCAAATAAAAATCACATTAGAGTATGATTTTTTTAATTTGTAAGTTTAGATAGAGTTATTTAATTGTCGATTTTGTGTATTAATTATATTTAATTTTATGTGAAACTTGATTTTCATTTTTTTTTAGAAATACTTGATTTTCATTAAATTAGGATACTTGGGTAAAAATTGATTTTCCCCCAACCTTTTATTTTATTTTTTTGGGTTAAGTTTAACATATAATTTTGGGATGAAATTTCAGTCTCTTAACTTAAAGCTCGATAAGATATATCTATTTTCACCTTAAATTTTGAATTTCGACAAATTAGAGTCTAAACGTAGATAAATGTTACAATTTTTATCTTCTATCAAATTTCTACTGATTCACCCACAATTTTTTATAATTAAAATCTATATTATTTTTTTAAAAAAATTGTGGTAGGGAGACGATCTGTACTACATACCCGCCACCTAACATGGTCATCCCTTTAAGAAATGATATACACATTTTTGAACCAATATACCCAGTGGAGTGACTAGATTTTTTTTTAGTTTTGAAACGGTAAAAAAACATTAATTAGAATTAAAAAATTAATACCTATAAACTTGAGGTTTTTTTTTTCAATTGGTATCACGTCACATCTTCGCTCTAAATGATGAATAATTGTCTAAAATTTTTATTTTTAAATTTGTATCAATTTTCTCGATTTAATCCCCCATATTTTATATATTTTAGCTTTGTCCTTATGTATTAATATTTTTCGATTGCACTTTAACCATTCGGATATATATTTTTTAATGTCACGTTAGAAATAATTTAAGAATTTTATCCGTTATTGACTATAAGAATATGTTGAAAAAGAAATATACAATAAGGACAAAACTAAAATAAAAATTAGCAAAAAAAAAAAATATATATATATATAATAGTTTTGTCCTTATTATATAGTTATTATTTTAGATACTACATTTATTAGTTATTCCAAAAGATATACTTGAAAAATTAGCAATAATTATAAAAATTAAATTATAAGTTTGATCCTAAATCTTTAAGACAGTGTCTAATTAATAATTAGTCTCTATATTTGATACCGTTACTTTTGCAAAAATGTATATATATATTTGAAACCATTTGTAATAGATCCCAACATTTTTTAAATTATACTTATCTAATTCACGTACTATAAAAAATTTCAAATATATCTCAAAAAAATTTACTTTTTAGTCTAATAGATTTTTGTCATTAACTCTATCCGTTCAATGCCCATGCCACTAAACACTTAAATATGCTTGAAATTAACTTATCACATAATCTTAAATAATACATTCAACATGTCAAAAGCAAGCATAACTCAACAGTAATAGTTTGATAGGTTTCTTTTATTAAACATTTTATTTAATCTCAATAATAAAGAATCACTATATATAATCTATTTTATTTCTCCTCGTTGGTTTTTCTTCTATAAATGGAAAATTTAAAGTATACCATTCTTATTTATGAACATGTAACTTATAGAACAATTAAATTGTAAAAAGTTCAACCAACAACATCAAAATTTTAAAAAATAAAAAATATAATATATATAACATACGGATATACACACACACACGGATAATGTATGTTTAATTTAATTTGGTTTCAAAAAATAATTTATCCATCCAGCCATAATTTTATATAATTTCACATTTATTTATTGTAATTTTTTTTTAGAAAAAAAAAACATATTCAAAATAATGAAAAAAAGAATCCATTTTATGATGACGTAGTCGGCCCATATTAAAAGTGGGGGTACATCATAAGGATATAGAGCTTCACACACCTGATAATTACATTTAATTACTTGAATAAAATACAAATAACGAACTAAACTACCAACTTAAAACTTGATTAACTAATTCTCAAGGATAGCTGAATTGACGAAAATACCCTCCATAAATTCAAGTAAATAAGTTATAACTTTCAATGTAGTCCACTGAAATAAAATAAAATACTCCTTAACTTTGTTTTTTTTTTTAAATATCCTTATTATTTCCAAAGTTTCAATATTACTTTAAACATTTTATAATCGTTTTAAAAATACTATTTTAGTAAACATTCACCTGATAATTAGTAGATTATTTTTACTTAAAAATTAAACCATCTCAATAAAATTATCTTTCCTTTCTTTGTTTTCTTTGTTTTTTTCTCTTTCATCGTGCGAGAAAGAAAAGTGATAGAGAAAATTCAAATACAATATTTGTCAAAATTATTGCCAATGACTTTAGAATAATAAGAACAACCTTTTGGATATTTATTTACACATCGTATCTATTTTGTATGCATATAAGCACATCATGATTTGAAAAAATGAACAACCAACCAACCAAAATAGAGCCATGGTCCCTTCTTTTTCCAAAATGAGTTCCAATTTCACAATCATAAGCAAAAATATAGACATCATAAATATGTTCATTGTTTTTGTCCTATGGAATAGCATCCACAGGAAGAGTAGATGGATAAATTAAAACATCAGAAGTTGAAAAAAACCCCATTCTATTCAAAACTACATTAAATTTCCATACATTACTTTTAATGATAAACATAGCCTTTGCTTGAAAAAGGACAAGTTTTTATGTATATAAACTTTGCAATAATTGTTGGGTTAATTTTATTTTCTGGGTTGGTGAAGTATCCAAAAGAGAATTGGGAAATGGGGGGATTTTCTTTAGAGACTAAAGATTGAATTCATTGCCTAAAAGGGGGGTGAAAGGATTGATCTTTTTAAGCGGAAGAAAATAAAAAGGAGCTGTTTTTTTCTTTAATCTTTTTTTTGTTTTGTTTTTAACTTTTAGATGTCTTTGGATATTCATCAAAAGGGCGAGCAACTCAGCCAAGTGCCCGAAAAAAGCAATATTGACCTTTTAACAGTGCAAAACCTTTTTAGCATATTCTGTGGTCCGTGACATTATATAGAAGCTGGGCTGAACTTGCTTGTTGAAATCCTTCTCTCTCTCGCTCTCGCTGGGATTGGGTAGAAGAGGGGCTGCTTCAGAAGACCAGAAGCCATTTCCTCTGTCTCTCTCTCTCTGAAGGTAGTGAAAACTGAAAGATGAGCCTCCTTTGTTGTCTTGTAACGTTGTTTCATTACCTCATTTTTCTGAAGAAATGGAGATTTTTCATCTTTCTTTCTGTGGGGTTTTGTGGGTTTTTGTTCTTGTAATCTGCATGGATGAGTTGGGATCTGCTACCCCCAGATTGTTCCCTTTTTGTTTCTTCTCCCCTTTTCTTTCTCCCTCCATTTCCTTTTTCTGTTTAATGGATTGTTTCTTTGCTTGTTTTTCTTTGCTTTTTTGGGGGATCTTACAGTTACTCCATTGTTATGGAAAATCCTTTCCTCTGCAGTACAAGTGAATGGTTTCAATCGGAGATCTCTCTCAGTTATTGTGTCTCTAAGTTTAGATCACTCAGTCAACTGTCATGTCTCCTTAGCTCTAGTTTATCTGGTTGTTTCCTTGCTACTCTGAGGTTTCATCTGCTTAGTTTGCCACTCAGTTCAATGGCAGATGGCCCCTTTAAACATGATCCTTAGTTGTGAGAAGATGTTTTGGATCACTGTTCAAAGACTGCATAGAACTTTTGATATCATGTTTGTCTGATGTGTTTTCCCTGCCAGATCTCTAAGTTCTTTATACTTCTACTGGGAATATTTTTTCTGAATAAATATTTCAATTTCTTCGAGTGTCTCGACTACTATTTGTTACTTTTATAGCTTGGATGTGATCTACACTTGTAGGGTACTTGTCTAGATTATAGAACAGGCAACGATGAAGTGTCCTTTGAACTATTTTGGGTTATGCAGAGAGCTTATTTGGTGTTGATAAGCTGTGATCTACAACGCTTTTTTTCGGTGATTCGAGAAACGATGCGAAACGAGCTATGGTTTGCACCGCTAGTGATTTACACGGGTGGAAAGATTTTCCAAAGGGGCTTAGAGTTCTCCTCCTTGATGGAGACAGCAGTTCTGCTGCTGAGATAAAAGCAAAGCTGGAGGAAATGGAGTATGTTGGTGAGACATTGCATTCCCTCCCCCATCCTTGTTCTTCCCAAAAAAGAAAAAAAAATCACCATTTGTAAATTTAGCTTTATCTCAGGACATGTTTGAGATGTTATCCAAATTTGATTGCTTATTTCAAATTCACCGAATCAAATGAATTTAGTGAATTTCTGAAAACAGTATGGATTTCGTAATCCAAGTATAACTTTTGAAAATAGCATTTACATAATTTTAGTGTTTTGAAATTCTAAATATGCTCCCAAACACGTGAAAAAATAGAATACAACTCTATTTTCCACTAAATAAAAATAATTCCTTTACCAAAATCACCCATCTACCCTACCACTTGACTTGCTTGATTTAGTGTTTTGCTGTCTAGGTACCCATTTCCTCTAAACTTCCTTCCCAGTTTTTTTTCTCCTCTATTTTTGTGTGTGGAGAATCTGGTCTTTTTGGGGTTGCTTGGTATAAATGCAGAAAACATTTAAAGATCAATCTTACTTTGAGAAGAGCACCATTACCAATCAAAGCAATTCATGTCCAAAACCATTGTGTTAATTGAATTGGGAAAACCTTGGAAAATACAATCAAAAGAATTAGCTACTCGAATCGCAAGGTCTTCTCGTTTATATCTTTTTGTGCATATATCTGAAACCTTTGATATATTCATTACAGTTGTGACTTTCTGCAATGAGAATGATGCATTGTCAGCCATTTTGAGCAAACCCGAGACATTTCACGTCGCCATTGTGGAGGTAATGATTGACAACTGATTGAAATTTATCTCAAGTTCGTTCTTTTTCCATTGGAAGATATTATAGCACTCTCTTGCACATTGGATCGATCGGGTGGATCACTATGGCGCTGCTTTATAAAACTTCTTTAGTTAGTCTGGTCTTGATTACCTTTCTAATGGCATGATGTTGCGCTTGGTTACAGGTAGCGACAAGCAGTCACGATGGGAGTTTTAAGTTTCTTGAAGCTGCTAAGGACTTGCCTACCATTAGTATGTTCAGGAAACCTGATCTTGTAATTTTCTTTGTTCTAGATTGTAAATCCACTGCTGACAGTGAAAGTTGTAAAGCCACTGCTACTCATTATCAAGTTTCATATAGATATTGAAAGATAGGAAACTTGTTGGAACTTTAAGATTTTATGGTCTCTGATGTGAGAGAGTTTCATTTGTGAACAGTGATTTCAAGTATCCATTGCCTAAGCACGATGATGAAGTGCATAGCGGTAATTCTCCCCGGACATTTAATGATTCTGGTTTTTTACTTATATTCCTTTTCTTTGAACTTGTGACCTAGTGTTTTTGATGGCCTATTTTCAGCTTGGTGCAATCGAATTCCTTCAGAAACCGCTCTCTGAGGACAAACTGAGGAATATATGGCAGCATGTTGTTCATAAGGTCTGTTTATATTGTTGCAACAATTTTCCAACCCATTATCAGTAGTGAAGAATGTTTTAAGCTTCAAAATTTTCTGATATGTTAATCCTAAGCAGGCATTCAATGCAGGCGCGAGCGCCATCCCAAGTTCTTTAAAGCCTATCAAAGAATCTGTTGCCTCCATGCTCCACCTTGAATTGGAAAACAGCAAAAACGATAATCAAGTCCCAAAAGAGTTAGAAATCTTCAATGGGGACGATATCGATGATCGTGAGCTACTAGAAGGAAGTGATAAGTATCCAGCTCCCTCAACTCCTCAGCAAAAGCATGGAATGCGACTGGTGGATGATGGAGACTGCCAGGATCAAATGAACTGCTCGCTCGAGAAAGAGTGCGGGGAGCAAGACGGGGAGTCGTCTAAATCTGTCGAAACTACTTGTATCAACACACTTGGTGAAGGTACATCTCAAGTGGAGAACTCTCAGTTACCTGTTAATGAAGCAGTTAAAGAGGAAGAGAACTCTGCTGATGGTTGTCGGGCTGCAAGTAACATCGATCACGAATTACATGATCGAGACAGAATTAGCAGTTCCGATAAAAACAAGAGCAAGAGCGGTCTTGGTAATCTGTGCGGGACGAAAGGTAGTAGGAAGAAGCTGAAGGTATATATCCTTAACTTCAACTCAGAAGTACACGTCCTTGATTTGAATTGAATTTGAATCTCGTCATTAAAAGGTTCTTTGGATTTCTACATTCATTTTGCTTATCTTGGGATCAGGTAGACTGGACGCCCGAATTACACCGAAAGTTTGTACAGGCAGTGGAACAACTTGGAGTGAATCAAGCAATTCCTTCTCGAATCCTAGAGCTGATGAAAGTTGAAGGCTTGACAAGGCATAATGTAGCAAGCCATCTTCAGGTCGGTATCAAAATTTGCTTTCTTAGTCGCCGTTTGAGCTCATGTTTTATGACTCACTTGAAGTTTCAGTTTTGTTACATCATTAGATTCAGCATGATTATCTTAAAGGGAAAGAGCATGCATTTGTAGTTGAAAACCGCTAAAATAAAACTCGGCCCTCCCAATACTTAATTCTCTGTTCTCTCTTAAGCAGAAGTATAGGATGCACAAGAGACATATCTTGCCAAAAGATGAAGATGGGAGCTGGTCTCATTCAAAGGATCCAATGAGGAAAAACTACTATCCACAGAGACCTGTGATGGCCTTCCCCCCTTCCTACCACTCAAATCATCCAATCCCGGTTGCTCCCGTGTACCCGTCGTGGGGTCATATGGCTTGCCCCCCTCCAGGCATCCAGATGTGGATCCCACCTGGTTACCCGCCATGGCAACCGCCAGAAATTTGGCCGTGGAAGTCGTATCCTGGGGTAAGAAAACTAGCACACATAATCAGGAGATTTTTATAGGAGCTTTAGCAGTTTTTTGACCTCTGAACATATGTGATCATGCTTTCAGATGCATGCTGATACATGGGGTTGCCCTGTGACACCATCTTCTCACAGCCTTCTCTCTTCTCATCCTCAAGTGGGTATATAGCTTTATTTGCATATCCAACATGTGCCTGTTGATTATTAGATTCATCTAATAAGCTCTTCTTTTCCCACATTCTTCCTTGAATCAGCAGCATATTCCCAGATTCGAGAATGCCGATGCATTCGATAAAAGCTACGGCATTGCATTGAGTCCTATCGATCTTCAACTGGTAATACAACTTTGCTTTTCTTCACCTCTCTATACTCTCTTTTAAAGTTTTGCGTCGAAACTGATCCCTAAGTATGATTATAAAGTCGCTTGTCCTTGACCCAACGTTGACTCAAAAGTCTGGTCTGTATCACGTGTTTAATAGGCAGCTTTGTTATGCTAATCCTATCGGCTACGTCTTAAACCCAATCCTCAAGTTACATGCTAACTATTTCTATACACATCTCCATACAATGTGTACAAATTCAATTATCCAAACTTTAAAAATCGAACACCCTAAGCGTTTACGACCACGTTCTAGATCTCTATTTAAAAACTCAATCATATCGAAAAAAAGGAAGTCTTTTTTGGCATGATACATGAGGGTGGCTACATCACTTGAAACTTTCTATCTAAATGGAATAGAAAGGGACAAACCAAACTGATGGGATAAGGAACCAAATCCCATTTGATTGAGACATGTGTTGGATCACTCTATCCCTTTGTCAACTTGTTTGAGTATTTTATCAGGCTTTAGATTGTCCTGTTACCGTTTTCCAAATACGGTTCGACGAGGGCCCGGGTTGTCGGGATCGAAAGATGAACTAAAATGGTGAAGGTATTTTTGTTGTTGATGCAGGCAGATGAAGAAATTGACAAAGTGGTGAAAGAGGCAATCAGCAAGCCATGGCTGCCATTGCCTTTGGGGCTGAAACCACCTTCCACAGAGAGTGTACTGTCTGAGCTCTCCAGACAAGGAATCTCCACCGTCCCTTCTCACATCAACGGCTCTAAACCAATACAATAACATCCCAACAAAAACTCAGGTGGGTCCCATCATATTAAAAAAAACATCAGAAAATTCTGATTGGCTGGTGGGCTCTGGCTGATTTGGACCGTCTGATTTCCACCATGTGTAATAAAGAAAAGACAAGTGGAGCCCAGAATCAAGATTGGCACGTGGGGGTGACTCCCTGGTGGGGCTGTGATCTACTGGTGCTATCCTTTTTGTAACAGTGAGATGATGGACTAAATGGACGGTGGAGGAAGGGCCACATGGGTGACTGTGACACCACAATTTGAGTTGTGGCTGTGAGGATAGCAGAAAAAGGAGGGGGGATGGGGTTGGTGAGTGTTGGGAGTAGTGGAGGATGAAATAATTGAATTCATTAGATTTTTTTAGAGAGAGAAAGAAGAGAGAGAGAGAAAAGATCAGACGGTGGTGATGTGAGTGATGGTGATGGTGATTTGTGATGGGGCCAAGATAGGGTCTTTGTTCAATAATGTAAAATGACTATGAACTTTTTTTCTAGAATAAAGTTTTGATAGATAGAAAAGTTAGAACTATCTATCTTTCTTCAAGTATGGTCTTTTTCTCTGTCCAATTTTTTGTTATCTAAAAAATAAGTTTACTACTTGTTTTGCTTTTGTAGTGTAGATTTTAGAAGTCATGACCGAATGGTTTGTAAATGTTAGGAATATCCGTAATGTTCGAACGAGGAATATTTGTGCTTGATCAAAAAAGTACATCGAAAATACTTTTAGGATAATAGAATCGACATTGAAGTAGGTGTTTATTTGAAATTTGAAGTTTTAAAATGTCTGTGAGGTTTAGAAAGTGATTCTAAATGGTCCTTAAATTATTGACTGTTAATTGACTGATAGAAAAATATCGGCATTCGGATCTGGACTAGAACAAAGAGTCATTTCATATTTGGGACCCTCAGTCTAGTCATTCATCTTTCTTTCACAGGAAGAATTCGTCCACTCCTTGAGATTTGAAGATGGCAACATAGGATATGATATGAGAGAATATTCAAATATAACCATTTCGGGCGACAGCGAACGAGGAAAGACATTGAAGACTTAGCGGCAACGACCAATGAGAAGAGTTGCAACAGCGAGGAGATGGAGTCGGGAAGGGGAGGAAGAAGAAAGAGAGATAAGTCCAGTAATAAAAATATTAAACTAACATATTTCACCGTATTAGAAAATACAGTTAGCACCTAAACCGTCATGTCATTTTTCTATTCATCATCTGATAAGAAAATGAGCTAAATGATCATTTAAAACTATTTCCAAACTTCAAAAACTAAATATGTCACTTTTGAAACTTCATATATCAAATAGACACCAATTCCAAATTTCAGATACCAAAAATTTATTTTACCCTATAATCAAACCCTACCCCTCAAGTACTATGACTGAAATTACCCAGTTAAACTGCATTCAATAACATCTTAAATTTAAAAATCATTTTTTTGCTTGATTATTTAACATTTCTTTGTTTGATTTTGTTGGTTTAATTGATTAAGTGTGACGATGAGACATTGAACCTCACACTTCTAGAAAATGAGCAAGATGTAACACTGAACTACGAACCTATTGGCTCTTTGTTTTCAAATTTTACGTACCAATTATTGACATATTGTTCTTATAGGATCTCACACATGTTAGTCTTTATAGGACATTATGAATTAAGTTGTCCCACTTTGTTCAAAGAGCAAATCCAAGACAAACTCTAATATTTTAGAGTTCTTATCACTCACGTAATTACATGAAGGCACAAGATGCACGCCATAAAGATTAACGTCGAGCACTTAAACTGTGGTCTAAGTGTTCATGTTGGGTCAACATCAACAACATTTTTTTGAACTAATAAGATTTTTAGATGTACTATGATATTAAATCTAGTCACATCAACAATCACTAAGTTAGGTTTGTAAGACTTAAATTTGTATTTACACTCAAAAGAAATCATTTAAGATGGTTATCATTATGATATGCTTCATCAAAACAGAGTAACTAAACTTTGTAGGAACAAAAATTAGTCTAATGTAATTGAGACTGTCTCAATTTAATAGAACCTCACCTACCATAGAACAATATTCAATGCTATGAGACAATAATATATTCTTTGGAGCTTTTCAATACATGCAAGAAAATTAAATTGAGTTACCTGTTGAAAAAATGAGAGTGATAATAAAATTCTCAATGTTTGATGAACAATGAAGAAATATGAAATGTGAGAGAATAGAAATCAATAGAAGGAAAAATCAACTTCTAATTGAACTGATACAAAATTGTGAATAAACAAATGAAAGTACAAATGTTGGTGATACAAGAAATGTGGTATAAATGTGATAGTACCAAATATGTGTTACAAATATTTTTGGTGGTACAAACTTCTCATGGAAGTTCACCTTTATATATCTACAATACTCGGACCTATATTGTAACCAAAATAAAACTTAAAACAACCTTTAAAACCTAAAACTTACTGGTCATACAACTGAAAATTAAAAGATAAAATAACATAAAATTAAATCTAACCTTTAAAGAAAGAAACTTAAAATATAAAAAACTGAAAACTTAATGAAGAAAAAACCTCAAATCTCAACATTACCACACTTAAAAAAAGATGTCAACACTATTCTCGAAATAGGACTTATCTTCTATCTATTAAAAGGCCTATAGCTAACACTAATCAAAATATAGTTGGGTCAAAATATATTGGCTAAGAAGACGACGCCAACATGGAAGTTACTACAAGTCAAAGTTCGAACATACATTCGAACAATCTCGAGAGATAAAATGAGGTCAAACTCGAGAGATAGAGCACGAAAGCTAAAGCTGCTAAAGAAAATTGTTTTCACTAGTTGAGAGAAACTTTTGAAGTGCCGCTATGGAAGAAAATACGAGTAAAATCTATAACCAATTTTGGTGAATAAATTATGAATCATCAATATGCATCTCAGTTTCTTACATATATCATGATCACTTCAGCATCCTTGACCCAATTACTTGGGCAAGTGAAATTACTAAGCCTGCCTAATCCCTGTGATCAATCTTAGTTTTTCTTGCTTGAATAGAATTATACAAGTTTCTCTCTATTTTACCAATAACACACTAGCTTACACATGAATAAATATCTAAAAACAAAAAGGACCTTTTGAGGAGCTGCAAAAACTTTGCATTTTGTTACTCTCCAATCAGATCTATGCATCGTTGGAAGTGCTGTTATGTGGGCTGCTAGCGACCCAGTACTGTTTAACAGCAACCATTATCTTTTCAGGCACGAGAGGACCATCCTCATGATCCATCAATTTGACATCCCATCTCATGCCCCCAGCTATTTTCTTCACCTTATTCAGGACATCAACCCCATCTCGGAGGATGACAATTCCCTCTGGCCTCAAAATACGGTCCATCTCTAGAAGTATGTCCTCGAGATTGCACCTATTTATCGTTTCAAACGCGTGAGCCAATTAGGAGATGTTATGTCACTATTAGACCCCAAAGCTTAAGATGGATTAGGATAGATTTGATCGTTTAAATATAATCACAATACTCTTCTTTAGTTGTGAGCTTGAAAATAAGCATGAGATCCAGCATATGAACTACCAATATCAATTGGGAAGAAAATAATATAGTAGTGTTTGAACACATCCTACTCTGATAGCCTATTACTTTACTGCCAAGTGTAAACTTAGGCACATTTTTCTAAGCACTTCTTCTCTAGCAATCTACATAAAAGGGAGAACAACTTCAAGTGCCCTTTGATTTTTCATTATAAACAAGGAAGCGTTTCCCTGTGCAAGTTGAATCATTTTGACTGTTGAGTCCAAAAGTATCATCTCCTAATGTATATACAGATATAATAAAGATAGTCACTTCAGTTCTGCATATGGCTGCAGTAAAATCTGGAGGTCCCATTTCCTATTACTATTAGGCACTCAATTATTAACTATTCTCAAATAACCCTATTGCCTCGAATGCTACCGACAATGTAGTGAAGAAGAAGAGGATTAAAACACTTACGTGTCCTCGTACAGGTTGAATACACCATTCGCATGAATGAAGTCGTATGTCCTTGGGTAAGTAGAGAAGCCCTCACACCTTGACAAAAGAAAAGCTCAAGTTGAGACTAAAGGCAATAAACTCATTACATAGCAGAAGACGTCCATTCACTCTTAAAATAATGAATTTTTTTTTTTAGCACAAAACTTCCTCACCACCAAGCCAGTCCTATGGGTTAAAATTCATTTTGAGTCTGAAAGGTCTCTTCTCTAATTCCAATAAACATTAGAAACTGCAACTATTTATCGCCTTATATCGAAATACTGTTTGTGAGATGAGAATTTTTCAACACCAAAGGCCTCGAATGCAGGCAGCCAATTTACTTAATATGCAAATTGCAGTTCCAATTATAGCTATGTTGTGATTTCTCTCTATGAATATGGTTTAGTTTCAAAGATCTGTGTAAGAAAGATCAAGATTACAGAAAATCTAAATTCAATCAAGTGGCTATAACTGGGAAAGGAAAGAGATAGAGGAACTTACCAATCATGATATATGCCAACTAGACCTCTCTCGTAAATGACTCCTAGAGTGTTCTTGGCAATCGTAGGCACAACATTCATCACCCAAGAATTTTTCGAGTGAAGCGCAGCTGCAAATCCACCGAGGTTTGCATTCATATCCATCACATTCCTATATCTTGGGCTGCCAATCAAGTTATTTATCTTCTTGTAAACGTTAACATGCTTTCTCCAAAGTTTGTTGTCCTCTTCAAAAGATTCAGCTGTAACCTCTGGAATCAGGCCGTTGGATATTCTGGGAGGTACAGCAAAAAGCCGGGCTGGGAACTTCTTCAATTTCCCTCCAGCTACTTCGCCAGCATTTGTTACCTCAGGGAAAGGGGTGATGCATGTGTCCATTTTCTGGTACCTATAAATATAATACATAAAGAAAGAAGATAGTGAGAGAATGCAAAAATGAGGGTCACGGTTAGAAAAATATACAAACTCAAGAATTGACTTTAAAGTTTTGTACATCTCTACTATTTGAAATAACAATACAGAATTAGACAAGTTGAACTCGATGCCAAACATAGATATCGCCCAACTATTGTTGATCTCCAGTCAAATGGATCATTTCTAAACGTACAATGATACCGTGCTCCAAAAAATGAAGTCCTAAGTTTTCAAGTTGAGCATAGGAAATAAAGATGACTTTTATGATTATCCTCCCATAATGCCACCAAGAGACCAGATAGTATTTGGTCCTGGGCCATTTCAGGATTAGACTAACTCATTATGCCAAAAGTTGGAGCTTATATGCAAGATAATGAAATGGCCGTAATACTTTTCTTGCTTCCTTTGGAAGAAAAATGAATAGAACACCATAAAGACAGATGAGCTCTAAAGCAATGTACAAAGTAATTAATTTAGCGTGTAGTAGTAACATATATCACAGGACCTGTATATATCCGATAGCAATCTGCAGAAACTCACCAGACATCTTCTGCATCGTTTGCTTCACATATTTTTGCAGTTTTCCTTCTGCAGGATTTGTCATTATCCTTTTTCCTCCAGATGGCAATATCTCCCTTCTCATATTTTTTCTCCCAGCAGAGCTGCTCAGCTAGCCTTTCAATTGTCTTCTGCTCTGCATTTAGATCCTCCTTAGAACGTTTCCATGTCTGGTAATACGTCTTCCAGTTGATCGGAGGGCCAGATAGGATCCAATATCCACCAGGTCTAAGGACTCTGTCAACTTCCATAAGATACATACCATCTGTATACACAAGTTCAAAGCATAGAGAAGGATTGATACTTAGATCAATGTATAATCAAAATTATCAGTAAAAGCAGTGATAGGATAGTTAGGATCTTGGGAACAGAGTATAATGACTGCCGCATGTTATTAAACAATTTAACTTCATGAGATTTTCTTAATTTATCGTTGGGTAACGTATTATTTGGTCTTATCCAAATGAGGCTCAAGACTCTTTGTGGAAACTGCTTACAGGTCATTCTTTTAAAGGAAAAACAGATGATTTTGTGTATCAAACCTATAACAGCTACCTGCTAGGTTCTTTGGCTAGGGAGAAATTGTGGAATCTTTATGATACTTGTAATTTGTAAAGGTAACCCTTCACTATTGTTTTTTATCAAATGATCTTTCAAATTGATCAAGACTCTCCAGTTTATGGCTGCTGCTTCTTTTTTTTTTTCTCAAGAAGATGTTCCTTGTCTGAGGGTTTTTGATAGAGACGTCTCCCAAATTTAATTGATTTTAGAAAATTCCGTGTTCCTAGTAAAGAGATTAGAGAAACAAATTGGAAACCACTTAAAAATTTAAAAAAGATACCACAGAGTTTTATTGCTCCTGATACTAACCATTTGAAGTCCATGGTATAAGGCATCGTGAACACTGAGCCATATCAAATGCTCTAGATGGATATGGAAGCCGTATACTACCCAACACTCCAATAATAGCAGGTACACCACGCTCCAGCGCAAACTGTATCTGTGCTTCATGATTGTCCCTTGGTGCAAACGACATGGCCAATATGTTTCTCTTGAACAAATATGCACCCCAGCTTGCAACCTGTGTCACATTTAGTGTAATTAGGGATACAACAAAATTGTTCAATAAGTACAATCTGAAACTAAATTCAGAAGCAGTTGGAAGATTAAAGATGGAATGCTATAGAACACGGTAAAAAATCATTAGACATTTGTAGAATAATGCACAAATCTTTACATTCTTAATAAAATAAACTTTATTATCATCCAAATGTGGCGAAGGAAGTTAGTAAAATACTTGTACTCAACCATACTATTGACACTCTTATTGCAGGAAGACGGCTCATTAGTTTTTGTCAGAAACGTACCCCACAACCAGTATCCAGAGCAGTTCTAATGGAACCATCTGCAATTGGAATAACTGATGCTAATTCATCAATATATGCATCTGCTCCTTGAGGAAACATTGTCCCACCACCAGGAAATTTAAATACGTTACCCTGAAACTCTACCCAATGCTGATTTGCCTTCTCGACTGTCAGGCTCTTATATGGAACATTGGCATAATGAACATAATCACGGCCTTTAGGCCATGGAAATGGAGTCATATAACCTTTGGGTGCTGGAATGAGGCAGTGCAGCTTTTCTTCTACTGGAGGGCAATGTCTTTCCCTGTATATCATATTTTCCCTTGGGAATCTCATAGCTCGGTCTTGTTCTTGGCAAGGTGTATAATCTTTATACTTAACATCACATGGTTTGAACACCTGCATTTTTGGTTTCGAAGATTCAATAATCTCGATACTGTGATGGGTTTCAAAGTTCAATTCTTTAACAGTGTTGCAGTTTGATAGCCTGGTGATTTCCATTGCTATGCTATCTCCTTTCCCGAATCCACTTCTCTGCCATGCTCCCAAAATGTAAAAGAAGAGGCATAGACCAATCACAGCAAATAGAGATATTGGGCTCCGAGTTCTGTTCCCCGGCAAATTATGCTTCGAGCCCATTATCTAAATGTAACAAATCTCTCAAACCTGCAACAGTTTAGCTAACTCTCAGAAGCATGGACTTCAAGTAGATACCATGATCAAGCAACCAATGATTTGCATTCAAGTTGACAGATGGGGGGAAATCCATGGAAATCGAAACAGAAGATATAATTTTCATTTCACTGACCATTTCAAGGTTATAACAATTTTTATACTTGTCAGATTGCGATTCAACGAATCATCAAAATCCAAAACTTAGACGTGGGAAGAATTATAAAAACTGTAACACATAAACAGAAAAACATCATCTACAAATTGGATAATGAAGTAAGTAAAATTGAAAACCACCATTGAAGTTACCAACCATGACTGTGATAGACTCCTTGTCATTCGTACAAACAGAATATGACCATTCATAAAAAAAGAAATGAATAAAACTTTCACATTCGTCCAAGAAAAGGTACAGATTCGCTTTTCCCTTCAACTTCTTTTTACTCCTGTTATAATCTCAAGTAAGAAAAAATATTCAGGAGAACTCAAACTAACTTAAAAAAATTCAGATCGAACAACATTTTGTACAACAGTACAAATATGTCAGCTCAAATGGGTCCACTAAATCTGATTTGCTTTCTCCTTAGTCCTTGCTAACTTCAATCTAAGTGAGAATTTCAGCACTTCCATAGCAATACAATGGCTAAGCAGAATCAAACTCATTTAACCGGAAAATTGACAAAACCCAGAAAGAAATGAGCAAAATGAAGCAAAAGGAGCTGCTCAAACGATTGCATCGAGAAGAATAAACGGAAGAGAAAACAGTAGCTAAGATCTAATGGATCAATGAACGTGAACCTGCCAGAGTGCGAAGGATCTGGAAGTTCAAAAACAAAATGACGGAATTCCTTCAAACGGACACAACCACCGCCGATCTCCGACGAGGCTCCGGCGAGCTTTCCGATCTGCCCTCACTGAGCTGGAGAGAACGAGAGTGGCGCTGGAAAGTGGGAATGTAGGATCAGTGGGATCGATGCACTAAAATAGAAAACAAGAAACGGAAGATTTTAATCAGAATTAAAAAAATATGGTCAGAATTTATCCCGCCGACAGATTTCTAATGTAGAGATCCATTGATTGACGGGAAATTAATGAGAAAAATTAAAACTAAAATATTTCTAAATTTTAAATTGGAGATTATTATTCATTCTCACACAAAAAGAAAAAAAAACAAAAAAGAAAGAAAGAATAGAGAGAGGGATTGTTCAATTTTATGAACTTATAAGGGTGCAATTTTGATCTCGTCAATTTGAAAATACTTAATCTATATTATACTAATTCTAGAGAATTACCCCTTAAATATATTTAAATTTAATATTAACGTGACGTATACATCCTTATTGTCACTTATTTAATTTTGGTTGTCAAGGTGTCATAACTCAACCATTGTAGTATTAATAACATTGATTTTTTGAGCGATTTTTATAAGATTAACATAGATTCATGGTCTATTGCATAAACTTGATAGGTTTGGACTAATATTATTATTGGGTAAGAGTACTTCTTACATCAATTAAGTCACTGTTAAACTGTTATCGATTTAATATGACAGATGATATACGATTATCTATGGGCTTGACCTTCTCATTGTTCCACGTTGAAACAGACTATCTACCCATTTTTTTTAGCTCCTATACAATGAAATAGAAGATATATATGAGATGAGCTATTTCATGATCTTTTATATAGATTATGATGATTTTTATATTCAGCTCGATTCTACTGAATATAGTTATCTATGAATTTGCTCAATTAATCGTGACTAATAATTTAAACTGTGGGTGGTCGGAAGACTAGCCCGAATTATTATATTTTGCTTTGCCAATAGTAGATTTTTTCTTTGATAAAAAATTCTTTATAACATGGTGAAGATTTGAATTCTTACTTACATGTAAGTTTATAATTAAGTTTTTTTTTTTTTTTTTGAGAGAGAGAGAAATTTTTAAATGATGAAATAAAATTAACAAAATTAAAAATAGAAAGACAGTTAACCGACACATTGGAGTTATATTCTAAACTTCTAATAGCTAGCATTTATTGCGTCATAAAGATGGTCCCATGCTTGATGTATTTTCAAATAAATAATTATACTGACAAACACCAATGGGGAAAACAAAAGTCAGAAGATATTTTTCTATAAAAATACATTTTCTCCATTCCTATTAAAAAAAACTTTTTTTTTTCTTTGGCAAATTATACTTTTAATTTATAAATATTGGATTTAGTTTCTATTTGGTATTTATGGTTTCAAAACTAACCATTTTTATCCATGAAATTATAATTTAATTTATATTTGCGAATAGTCTCTCATTTAATATCAATTTTGTTCAGTCGTGTAATATTTTCGTTAAATCAACTAATGATCAACTTAATTCAATAGTTACACTGAAACCTAACTTCAAATCTATGACTAAAAGGTAGAAGTGTAGATTGTGAAACCTCAAATATAAAATATAAACAAAATCCCAACCTTAATAGACCAAAAGTGTCGTTATTGAAACTTAAGGGATCAAATGGAAAGCAAATTCAAACGATAGGGACAAAAAATGTAATTTTTAAAATATTTATAATCAAATAGAAAGTATGTCGAGATCAAATGTGTAATTTGTTTTCCTTTATTTTGTAACTTTAGTTCAAATTAGACTATAGCTCAACTAATAAAACATGTATATTTATATATAAAATAAACTTCAATTAAACGGTATAATATCCCAATTTATCTAGTGTGGAATTTTTTCTTTTTTGAGAAATAGTGTGGAAATTAATTGTCATTCATTATATGTGTAAAAAAAATTCATAGAAACCAATATTCTTTCCCTCAATCCTTTTTTCTAGTTTGATAATGCAAACAAATAATTCAATAAAATGTCACCAATTATATAATTTTCATAGGAAAAAATTTCATGTTAAAATTGTAATTAATAGCTAGTATTAAATATTTTATAAAATTTTCAATTTAATATAAATTAATGTGCAAAATAAAATTTAAAATTAATATAAACTAAATTGATAAAAGACATGAAAAATCGAACATCTTGTCAAAGTGTTTGCTAATTATTTTTCGGCTATCTTACGGGACTTTAAGGATCCTTTCATGAACATATATCAATTACATACAAAAAATTATATAAATATTTGTCAAAACTTTTTTAGAACAATATATAGTTTTTACATATTTTCGAGTACAAAACAAATGTGGTTATCTAAAAATATCGAAGGTATAAATTTGTAGATATCTAAAAGTTCGAATATCTAAAAATCCTCTGAAACAAACAATGACAGATCCTCGAGGATATTTTTATGTTTTTTTATTTTTTTTCTTCAAAAACATGTCATAATACTAATACAACAATTTATAAAAATAAATTAACAAGTATTATTAATGATTAGTTTATGATGGGCTTTTTGTAATAAGAAAAAACAAATGTTTTTTTTAGTGAAAACACTTATTTTATCCCGATCCCGAGCTAAGAAGCATGGATTAAGTTAGTATTAAAGTTTATATATATATGTGTATATATAGTTCTTTTTTTTATTTAAACGAATATGTATAAATATAGTTAATTACGATTGTTCATAAATATGTCAATATTCACATGTCCATATACGATATATCTTAACCGGACTTGATTCTCAACATGATATTTTTTAAATAAATAATTTTTTTAAAACCATATTTATAAAAAATTTTAATTAAATATAAATTGCATCACATATCTTTATCCTACCAATTAATTTTGTTTACTTTGATATCTTATTTACATGTTTTTATAATTTAATTTTAGTCTTTGGCACAAATACATGTTTCAAGGCTGATTTTTTTTCTTGTTATTAGATTTGTATTTTCTTTAAACTGTGGTAGTTTTTAATCTTCTGCTATAGAGCAGTGTAGAAATAAGCTTTTAATTTTGCTGGTGGAGTAAAATTTAATAATATTAATATTATTGAAACTAAATTAATCAGAACAATTTATTTATGATATCATATTCTTAATTTTATGTCTTACTGTAAGAATTTAAAAATATCCATAGCATAATGAAATGAAAATTTTGATTTTTTTTTTGTTTGAAACTGACACTTCATTAATTAGGGATAATTATAATATAATATAGTATTTACTTTTACGGCATAATTATAATTTAGCCATTCGTAAGAATTTAAAAATATCCATATCATGCATAATGAAATGAAAATCTTGATAGTTTGACCACATTTTAGCAGATAATTTTAATTATTATAATTATATTACAGTCTTTGCTTTTACGGCATAATAATAATTTAGTCATTGATAATGTTTTCTGAAAAATATAACTCTGACATAATACCATCCAACTTTACTTTTTATCATTTAATGTTTATTTAACTGTTAGATTAATTTACTATCAATAAAAAAATATTTTATTAATATAAATTTTATGTTAATTACTCATTATGTATTAATATTATATAAAAATTGTTATAATAAAAAATATTTACTATCAGTAATAAATTAAATTAAAATTTATTATTACCAAAAATATTAGCACAATAACATACTTGTAATTAGTTAAAAAGGAGAAACGAGTATATTAGTAATTGTCATATATTTGATTCTGATTATGATTTTAGAAAATTTATGGTAAACAACGTCAATGGAATAACATTATGATTGATTTCAGGCCACATTTACCTATTCGCAATCGTAATGGGTTATTTCATTGATGTTCTAGGAATTTTATGGAATCGTAATCATAATTCTTTTGATATTGTTTACTAAAACTGTCTGGAATCGGAATCGGAATCAGATATATAACAATTACTAATATACCCCTTTCTCCTTTTAGTTAATTAAAAATATATTATTGTGCTAATATTTTTTAAATTACAACAATAATAAATTTTAATTTAATTTATTACTATATTATTGATAGTAAATATTTTTTATTATAACAATTCATCTAATATTAATACATAACGAGTAATTAAAATAAAATTTATAGTAATAAAATATATATTTTTTTAGAACCACCGAACTTTAATATAATATATTATTAAGTTTTATTATTATAATATTTAAAAGTAATAATATCTATTTAAAAAATTTATTGATATTAATTTATCCTGTTATATAATAAAATCACATCAACCAATAAGAATTGGAGTATAAATGGAGAGTAAATTATAAAAGAAAAAAAAAACTAATTAAAAATTATATGAGATGAGAGATAATAGGATAAAAGCAGTACATTAATTATAATATATATGTGAGGTTCACGAAATAAGGAATGAGAATGAGATTAATGAGGTTCTAGGAGTCTAATGAGATTACACATTTGGATTACAAAATTTGAGGTGTATCCCACCATTTGATTACATTCGTAGTAAACACYATAGGAAATCAAATTTTTCATATTCATTGATTACGATTGCGGATAAGTAAACGAGACCTCATTATGATTGATTTTCGTTACGATTGATTTTCATTACGATTGTAGATAAGTAAACGTGACCTTAATAATTTGTAAGTTATTTAAAAACGGTGAAATATTTATTTGATACATTTTTAAAAATATCTTCGATAATTTCATGGTTAAAAGTTACTTTTGATCATTGTTTTTTCAATGAAGTAATGATTTAGTCCATAAACTTTGGTTTGAAACGATTTAGTCTCTATACTTCCAAATTTGTAAAAATTTGGTCATAAAATTATAATACGTAACAATTTAGTCTTAATAGTTTTGAATTTGTAATGACTTAGTCGTTGTGAAAAATTTTGTTAAATTTCTAACACATTTAGATCGATAAATCGATGAATGACCAAATATATTTATAAACTACGAAGACTAAATCGATACTTAATTTTGACAAGATTTTGTAAGAGACTAAATTATTATAAATTATAAATTATAAGGACTAAATTATTAGTAATTAAAAATACAAAGAATAAATCATTACACACTAAAATTGATGTTAAATCATTATTTTAACTAAGTGTAATCCATATGTCACAGTTAACATAGTTCAGTGATGATTGACATATACCTTCAACCATAAGATTATAAGTTATAAGTTCTGCGTGTACTTAAAAAAAAATCAACAATTCTATAAATCGATAACTCAACGCCTGGTTCCTTTTTAAACATTATTCTCTATTCGCACCATCCACATCGACAACAGTTTACAAATTTACAATTACAATAAAGTTATTTGGAGTTATCCTCATCAATTCGTCCATCAACTTAATCTCTTGATTCGATTTCCACCTCGACAGTGGCTGAGACGCCGTCCCGGTGTTCGGAATCGGATTGCACAAGGTACCCATTTTTTGCTTTTCTGAGAGAATTCGGCAATGTATCAACGTCGGCAACTGGTGCTGAAATTCAATTTTGATAGTTTCTCTGCCACTGCAAATAATTGTTTGCCCTTCTGAAAAACGTGGGTCGAGAATCGTTCGCCTATTACGGTTGAGATGAAACAGGAATTGGAAGGATGTAGGAGTTGTTGAATTCTGAATTCTTGTGGGAGGAGTTGTTTCGATTTTCACTGTTCATTAAGCATTTTAGATTTCTAAGAATATCAATCTCTCATTGATTTTATTGTTATTTATGAAGGCAAGTTATTCTGTTATAAATGCTCATATGTATGCTCACTAGATTTATCTTGTTGTCTATGTCAAAATTATCCCAGTATTTTGACTCCCTTCTGCTAGTTTTACTCAGTCGTTGTAAATATGGATGTTTGAGTAACAATGCAGCTCAATGAAGAATTATATGATTCAAAGCCAAAGCTAGCATAGCTCAGCGGCAATTGACATATACCTCCAACCAAGAGGTTGTGACTTCGAATCCCTTCAACATGTTGTACTAAAAAAAAAAAGTTATACGATTCAGAGTGTCAATTTATATGCCTCGGGAGTAGCATAGTTGGCAAGGGTTTGTGGTCTTTTGGTCATACTAGTTTAGAGGTCTCATGTTTAAACCTTATCGTGAGTTTATATTTATCAGGTTCGGGCAGGCGCGGGTGTCCTTGGGTACAGGGGAGTAATGTCCGACTCCCAGTTATTAAAAAAAAAGTGTCAATTTATATGTAAAACTGACTTGCTTATGAAACTGTGTTTTTCACTGCTTATCCTTTTATAGATTTCTCATGTAGAATTCTATTGTGTAGGCTTTTACCTCAATGAGGTGAGGCTATCCAACCAATGGCAGACTTACCAGGTTCCTTGCAAGCCTGCTTTAGTATGGGGAAGGTGGCATTCTTAGCAATTTTGGTTTCTGGAGGAATTGTAATGCAGATATTGGTCAGTAGAATTCTCTTTTGCAACTTCTGAGCAATAACTTCATGATTCTTGGTTTTGGAAATCATTTTTTGTTACTATGACAGGCATGTGCCCTGTACAATAATTGGTGGCCAATGCTAAGTGGTATATGACTAAAATCTCTCTCAGACAATCTTCTAGCATTTTTAAACGTGAAATCTCTCTGCAGCTAACTTTTTTTTTTTTTTCCTTTTATATATACCATATCCCATATGCTAGTTACAATACTGATTTTTGTTTGTCCATCAACAATGTGAGTGTATGTTTTTCATCCACTTAACTTCTGTTTATTTGTAGAATCTTATAATAATGGAATTGTTAGTTTTGTGAAGTGACTTCGGGTATGTTTGGGAGGAAACGTTTATTAATATACATCTGATTGGAAGTGCTTTTAACTATTTAAAAGCACTCTTAAACATACCTTTAATTACATAACTATAAATGATTCTCATCTCATTTGCACTGCCACTCGAAGTTTTCTTTCCAGTATTTCTCTGGTACATGATTCGCATAGTGATAGAGCCAGGGTTTTGAATGGTTCTTACATGATGAACCTCTCAACCAGAGAGATCGGTTGAAGGGTTGAGTGGTGATTGATTTTTTTAATCTGCGTTTTAGAGAATCGGTATAATGGCTTTAGAATCAGGACATCTCCTTATTCTCACCTGTTAACATTGGTTTCTTTCTTCCGTACAAATGTGGATTTATCTTCTTATATTTGAGGGAGGAATGAAGTGGAAAGTAAAATTAACGTTCATCACGTTTTGATTAAAAAACCCAAACTGAATGTAATGTGTTGACTATAATGGATGCTTATATATTATGAATTGTTTTTTATCAAGCTGTGTTGAATTTGGAATATATTATCTGCGGAGAAGAGATATATATTTCTTGACTAATATCGTGGCATTATTCTTTGCAGTGATAATGTATGTGCTTCTCCCCATGCCTTTATTGTTCTTTGGGGGGTCAGATAGTTCTTCCTTATATACCGAATCGAACGACAGGTTTGACTTTTGCCTCTGTAACAATTCATTTGATGAGTTCTTTTAATCAGTCAAAAACACTTTTAATATTAAAAATTCTATCAAAAACAAACTTTTATGTTCCTAAAGTTCACACTCTTGTCCCCTTCTCTCCGAATATCCTAATYGTTGAGACAGCTGGATCAACGCAACGAAATTCTTGACTGGAGCTTCGACTATAGGAAGCATTGCCATCCCCATCATTCTGAAGCATGCCGGGATCATCGGCTGGGGGGCACTGGCTATGGACCTCTCATCATTTTTAGTATTCGTGATCGCCATTTTGTGTTTCTTATGGATGAACGAAGACGACGACAGCTACACCATGTTCTGAGATACTGCATCTCCATGGCAGTGAAGCCGTGCATATCTCCATCAGGTGAGGCTTCTGGCTGTGTTCATTCTTTTCTGAGTTTCACCTCTCACCTCTGCATATGTTTAATGAAAGTTTATTCTTCATTATTTATTTCTTCATTTCTTTGTTGGTTTGTTGTGTTTTCTCTGAAGATTTGTTCTTGTACCAAAACTGATATGAAAAGAAAAGGGTTGATATTCTTTTTACTGTTGAGTGTATTTGGAAAGGAATGGGCATTGAACCAATTGTGACTTGTGACTGTTCTCACTTCATGCTTAAAAAGAACTGCAGGACTGTTTGGACAACTGCATTTTAATCGTTCTTTTATGGCCTGCATTTTCTAACTATTTTTTGTTTTGGATTTTCCAATCATTCCCGAGGGAGGTCCAGAACCATTTTTTCCTAATCCTTCGATAAAAAACTCGTTCTAGAGATAGCACATTTGAACTTTCTGATGAGTTTAATGAGAAAAATTCTCGATGTCTCGTCAGTTTTAGATTCGGCTTAGGGGATGCGGTGGGGTGTGATAGCTCTTACATTTATCATTTTATTTATTTTTTATTTTTCAATTTGGAGATGACCTTTGTTTTAGAACAATTGAGAGGGAAACAAATTCTTATCAAATAAGATCTTAGTCAAACAAAGGCTTAATAAGCAGATTTAATTTTTCAAAATAAAAAAATCAGAAACAAAATTGTTACTGAATATGGTCTATCAATAGAGTGTTCATGTATAACAATATAAGTGGAGTGTAAGCTTAGATTTTTTTTTTATGTGTTAAATTAAAAATTTATTCTTTTAAATTTAAATTTTTTCATATTAGACAGTAAAAAAATAAAATTAACGATTCTATTAGACACAATTTTGAAAGGTCAAGGTTAATTATAGGTAAAATTCAGTTTTAAACACAAAATTAAAATGGTTCATTAGACATTTTAAAGCTAGTTTATTAGACATAAAAATAAAAATAAAATATTAATCAACTTGTTATTAGACCATTATTAAAGTTCAGATTGACACACCATTCAAAATTAAAGGACTAAATTTGTAAGCTACTTATTTTTTCCTATGGAACAATTTCTTTTAACTATTTTTTAAAAAAGCTCAAATGGTCCCTAATCTATATTGTTTTCCTCAATTTTACCTTCAATATATAAAATAATTTCAATTTGGTCATTCAATAAAGAAATTTAACTTGAAAAAAAAAAGTTTTGTTAATCTACAGGTCTAAGGTTTTGTTAATCTACGGGTGTGATTTTTTAATGAATTGTTAGGTTTGTATTAGAGGACGTTCTATCTAAATATTGTTAATAAAATAATAATTTAATGATATATCAGTGCATTGTTAATAAATTTTTATAATTTTGTTTATAATAATGTTTGATTAAAAAGTTTTAATATAATAGGACGTTGTAGGATGTCCCTACAAGAGTCTTCGCAATTTTAGATGTTTTCTTGCAACACAAGTTTTTAAGATTTCTATGTTAAGGGCTTTATCAAGAACACGATTGGAGGGATCAAAAACTGCTAATTCGTAAGGGCCATTGAACTGACCTTTTTTTTGTCAAAATTTTCATGTCATTTTTATTCTATATATTATTTTCATCCATATTCTTTATTTTTATTATTTTGTTTTATTTTAAAAATAAACATATACACTAATTTATTGATAAATGAATAAATTCAATTATATTTATATGTTATATTCAGGTGTAAAATGAACTTTAATCAACGGTATAACATCTTAATTTATTTTAAATTGAACTCTAGTGGCAATCTTTAAAATCTTTGATTTATTTTATTGTTTAAAATTGACATAAAAGTATTTTATTATATTATTAGCCACCTAATATAAACCAAATTGAAATAGAAATATAATATTAAATTAGTAAAAACAAAATTCTTTAAAAAAATAGTAAAAGAAAAATTTTGAATTAATTCAAATGATTTAACTTATAATTAAAAAATATATATGTTAACATAACTATATGATGATGATATGTAAGGGAATTGTTGAAACAATACGAAATTTTAATACATTTCTATACCATATAATTCTATCTAGATTTTCGAAAAATGTCTCCAGGAGTAAAATTGGGAATTTTAGAAGATGGGGGACTAAATTGAAAATTACAAGAGGAAAAAAAAAAAAAAACGAATCCCCTGCGATTTCACTCACATTCAGCTCGCTTCTCCGCAGCAGAATCATCAATCGCGCGCTCCGGTAATCGCTCCTCTCTCACCGGACTTCTCTCTCTCTCTATCGTCCGTCGCCGTCAATCTCACTCCCTCGGCTGCTTCGAGGTTTGTTCCCGAGTAATATGATTGCTGCAATCGCGATTAAATGTTTGTTTGTGTGTTTTTGATCAACCCCATTATCGCTCACAGTTACGAATTGTTGTTTGAATCTCAAATTTTCGAGAGTAAGTAGCAGATTAATGGTTTAATGTCTTTGCAAATGGCAGTCGCATTTCTCCTTTTGGGATTCCGGACGTTCTCTTTGCAATTCTTTTGCTAGCTTATTCGTTATCAGATGTAGACGGTGTTTAGTATCATCAAATTAGCAGAGATCTTAGTAGAAACATGTCTCATGAACTTTTTGTTTGAGTGGTTCATTATTGGAGGTTGATATTCTTTGATTTCGACGAACTTTTTTTTAGTAGTTGCGAGGTATAACTTGTTGTAGTTAATGCTTGATAATCGAATCTCATGTCTGCAAGTTCAAGAACTTCTTTGAATTTTTGTAAGAGTTAACTTTTAATTTTCTATTTTCTTAACAGTAGAATTATTTATTTAATTTTTACCTTAATTAATTACCATCATGGTTTTTTTCCATATATACCTTGCGAGATCTTTTTGTATTGAAGTATATGGTCTTTCGAGGGCTTTGCTTTTCTTTGGTATCACGTAATTGAAATTGATTAATTAAAGTGTGCAGGGTTGTGGAGATTGAATGATGTCTGCGAACAAATCAAATTCCCTCAAGGAATATCTTAAACGCTATGAAAGTAACACTGAAGAGGACAAGAAAAAGAAGAAGAAAAAGAAGAAGACAACAGTAGCAACGAAACCGAATGCTCTAGGTGTTCTAGTCGTGGATCAAGATCCTGTGTGGCAGAAACCAATAATTATTGAAGAGGATAATGCTGATAACTCGACCGGTAAAGTATTAGCGTGGTTTATGAATGTGTATATTTGTCTTAGGGAAAATTTGGCCATTCTTTTTACATCCCCATTCTCCTGCAATGCAGATGAGGAGCCCCAAGTTGATGAAGATATTGAGGTTAAGCGAATGAGGAGGCTCGAAGAACTAAAAGCCAAGCGCCCATATAATTCCATAAGTGAAGATGGAAGTGGTTGGGTTTCACTCTCTCCAAACCGTGCAAATTCTAGCACGGTGAACTCTGATATATCTCCACCTCGTAGAAGAAGGGCTCGGAATGATACGCCTTCTCCACGCAATGAGTTGGAGCCTCCAGTATCTGGTGAAGAAGGTAACGATATTTCACCTGTATGGAGGAGGCAGGGCCAACATCATACCTCGCTTGAACATGATGAAAAGCCCACAAGCTCTGCTTACCCAAGTTCCGACTCATCTCCACCACGCAAGCAGAAGGTTTATAGAGACTCACCCTTACAAGGAGCTAACTCAGGGCATTTGGATTCTGCACAAGAAGATATTGATCTATCACCTCCACGACAGCGAAGGAAGCGTTACCATACTCCCTCACCTGAACCTGATGAAAAACAAACTGTACGATCTGTTTCCCCACAATCTGATATTTCACCTCCTCGTAGATCAGATAGGCATACGTCTAAAGCAAGTTTAGGGGGCAACCACAAGGCTGCAGGGTTGTCTGACCTTTCTCCTCCTCGACGCAGAACTTCTGATTATGCAGATGATGCTCATATATCACGTGGATCTGATCTTTCACCTCCAAGGAAACAGAGGAAGGATGTGAGGGGGAATCAATCACTTTCAGATCAGCATTCGAGGAATCGTGTTGTTACTGATGCTTCACGTGAATCTTTGCCGTCGGATGTTTCTCCACGTCGGGAAAAGCAAAAGCCGCTGCCTGTTTCAGTCTCCTTTAAACAGCCACGCAAAACTGGTTTGATTACTCAGCAAGAGTTTGGGGAAGAAATGTCTAAAACTAATAAAGAGGACTGGACGAGGTAACAATGTTCATGTGATGGCTGGAATACTACATCATTTTATCTTAAAATATTATGGGTTAAATAGGCGCTTCTGTCTAAGAATTTTTTGTCCATCATAATTATCTTCCTTTTCCGCAATTTTGATTCGAAAATTGGATGGCAAGTTTTTAATGAAATAGGATATCCTATGACCAGAACATACAAATGGCCAAAAAATTAGAATAGTTAAGAGAGAGAGATTTTTTGGAATTTAGATGACTTTTTTGTAGTGCTTGTCCATAGTTCTCATTGAGTTTTATAAGTTGATGCATGTCTAATTATGCTTCATGATGGAGAAACTATAGTTTGGTTTTGATCATTGCTTTAGACCCTTATTTATTATTAATTTTTTTTAACAAGAAACAACAGTTTCATTGAGAAAAATGAAAAGAGATACCAGAAGAACAAAAATGGCTTACAAAAAGGCAGCCTAGAGAAAGGAAGTCCCATAAAAAAGGGACTCCAACTCTAAAAGAATGAGGCCTAACGGATAAAGGTCTTAGAAACCGAGTCCCATAATAAAGTATTAAATTTAATGAGATCCCATACATAGTCCACAAATTTCTCTACCCCCTAAACAGTCTATGATTCCTCTCCAGCCAAATACCCCATAAAGTAGCCAAAACACAAGTCTGCCACAAAAAATGCGTCCATAGACTTTTTGGAATTTGGATGACATTTTTGTAGTGCTTGTCCATAGTTCCCTTCATTGAGTTTTATAATTTGATGGCATGTCTAATTATGCTTCATGATGGAGAAACTATAGTTTGGTTTTGATAATTGTTTCAAACCCTTATTATTTTTTTTTATAAGAAACAACACTTTTATTGAGAAAAATGAAAAGAGATACAAGAAGAACAAAAAGGCTGCCCAGAGAGAGGAAGCCCCCTAAAGAAAAGGACTCCAATCTAAAAGAATGAGGCCTAACGAATAAAGGTCTTAGAAATCGAGTCCCATAACGAAGTATTAAATCTAATGAGATCTCATACATAGTCCACATATTTCTCTACCCCCTAAACAATCTATGATTCCTCGCCAAATACCCCATAAAGTAGTAAAAAAACAAGTCGGCCACAAAAAATGCGTCCCTTTTGTAATGATCAAAGAAATATGGTTTTTAAATGCCATTTAGCCCATTGGGACTCCTTTTTGTAACCCTTTGACCTTGTGAGGATATCTCATCTCCCCCTTTGTATGCTCTTATTAATGCGTCCCTTGTGTTTAATTTTTTAATTTAGACTTCATTTCATTTTTCTTTGAGAAGCATGGTGAAACGTGCTTATGCCTTGCATGGTCATGCTTTGCAAAATGAAAATGCTTTTCTAATAGTTTTCAATTTCTATATGGATTTACTAATTGTGGGATAACCATGTTTGTTCTTACTTCTTCTAGGTTTAAAGAGATGAATCCTTCGGCAAGTAGTAATGCGGAGCCTGTATATCGTGACAGGATTAAAGGTTGGAGAATTGAAATCTCACCTTTCTTTATCTTGTAGGAAAATTGGCATTATGTGATATTATCTACCTCACACTTTAAAAATTGCAGGGGATCGCATTTCAAAAGAGGAATTCTTAAAATCACGAGGAAAAATAGAAGAAAAGCCCAAGGTACTTAGAAAATTTGACGATGTCATTTTGAGTCCTATGTTACTATTGCTATGGGTTACAGTGTCTATCGGTTTTCAGGGTGCTTTTATGTTACTTTTATCGAGTGGTTAGACTGTAACGTTAACTGTTTCTGCTCTCTCTCTCTGCTCTCTGTAAATGCTCTCTGTAAATGCTCTGGGTATCAAATAGCTTGATTGATGAAGGGAAAGAAGCTAGGGACCTAGAATATGTAAAAGATATTACTGTAACATCATTAAACATTACATGTGTCTTTTGGTAAACTTAATTTTATTGTGATTTTGGATCTTTTAGCTCTCCTTTGGAATTTTATTTATTTTGTTTCAACTTTATGTTTTATCTTTCTCACTCCTTTGGAGTTTGTATCCTTGAACATTTTATGTTCCTTTTCATTTATCAATGAAAAGTTCGTTTCCTGTTAAAAAAAAAATTTTATTGTGATTTTGGAGGATTGAAATTAGAGAAGAGTTATTATCATAACCTACGATTTTATCAAATTTCATTGTGGCTGCTTGTGATGATTTTCCTTCTCAGGAGATAAAGTTCTTACCATAACCTATGCTTTTATCTAATCTCATTGTGCCTGCTTGTTTTGATCTTACCTCTCAGGAGATAAAGTTGGAATGGGGCAAGGGCTTAGCTCAGAAACGGGAAGCAGAAGCTGAACTTATGGAATTAGAACTCGAGAAGGATAGACCATTTGCACGGTCAAGGTAAAACTGAATAAAGGCAGAGGGTTGAGAAAACCCTCCCCAAAGAACTATACAATCACAGCTTTCCAATCCCGTATAATCATTTGAAGACTATAATTACAAAAAACCTTCTTATGGATGGAAGCCCACCAAGAAGTCATATGCTGTATATTCACACAAAGAGAATCCACCGAGGACTTCTTATCTTCAAAAAGTCTACTATTCCTTTCTCTCCACAAAAGCCAAAGTAAGGCTCTAGCCATACAATTCCATAGAATAAAAGCTTTACCCCTTAGGGCCCTTCCCCCGAAGCCTTCTGAAATAAACTCATCTATCTTTCGTGGGAAACAAAAAGACACTCCCACCACGGCAACAAAGTACAACCACACTGAAGAAGCCACCTGACAATGAAGGAATAGATGATCTAGTGTCTCGGAATCCTTATTACATAACAAACACACCGACGGTGAGGGAGACCATGTGGGAAGTCTACGCTGAAGCTTGTCGGCTGTATTAATCCCCCGATAGAACATCGACCACAAAAACACTTTTACTTTCTTTGAAACCTTAAAGTTCCAAATCTGCAACGAAATGGAAGTGTTCATTTTTGGAGAAGGGGAAGTTCAGGGCCAAAAAAGCTGAATTAGTTGAAAAAACCCCACTTGGATCCTCCTTCCACCACATTCTGTCTTGACCCGGCCCAAGTAGCACTCCATCCAACTTTTCAGTAAAAGTAGCCCAGCTATCTAGTTCTCTGTCGAAGAGGTTTCTTCTAAAAGCCAAATCCCACGTTTGAGAAACAGAATTCCTTTGGCAGCGAGGGCTTTGGCAGCCAAATCCTAGGTTTCTGTGCAGCGCTCTCCTTTGGCATCTTTGGAAAGAGAGAAATAGTAGACTTTTTGAGGACAAATCTGTCCCTTTAGATTTTTTTTTTGTGAATACAAAGCATACAGCTTCTTGGTGTGCCACAATCCACAAGAAGGCTTTTGGAAACTACAGTCTTTTTTTTATTTCACAGGATTGGAAGAATGCGATTTTATAGTTCTCTTTGGGGAGTGTTCTCTCTACCCTCCGCCTTTAGGTTGTTCTCGCCTTTTTGGGCTCTTTTGATTTGAATGCATTCTCTTTGTTTCTTATAAAAAAAAAGAAATATAATTCCAACACTCTGAAATCGAAGCATCCTTCTTGTTAGACAGCATAAACATGTCGGGAAAAACAGTGGCAAGGGGGGAGGGGGAGGAATCTGCCCAAGTATCTTCCCAAAAACGAACTCTATTTCCGAGGACACCTTGAAAGCTACAACATTCATAAAACCATTGCGCGCACTTTCAATATCTATCCAAGGTCTTCCAATCGAAGAGCCTGTGTTGCATTTAGTAAACCACTCATGTGAATTCACCCCATATATAGCAGCGATAACCCTTCTCCACAAGGCTTTTCCTTCTAAAGCAAACCGCCAAAGCCACTTCATCAAAAGTGCTTTGTTCCTCAACTCAAGGGAGCCCACTCCAAGGCCCCCCCGCCTAGTAGGCAGCGCTGTCCAAGACCATTTAACCAAATTTCCCACGGGCCTATGGGTGCATCTATTGAATAATCTCTGATTTTGATATCTTTATCCTCTTGCCTCTTATTTCCTTCATTTAGGATTCATTATTGTCTGAGTTTTGCTAATGTCCGGAATTCTTGAAAGTTGAATCCAAGTGTAAATGTCATTGTACTTTTATGGGACTAGAAGGCTCTTTAATGTCTGCCCAATTGTTTTCAGGAATGATGCTGAGCTCGACTCAATGTTGAGGGATAGAGTGAGATGGGGTGATCCTATGGCACATTTGGTGAAGGTAATTAATTGAAATGCTAAAATGAGTTGAAGTTTAATAATTGATATTAGGTTTGACCTTTTGCCTTGGACATATTACAGAAAAAGAAATCCGAAATGGCTCTTCTTGATCTAGGAGACAGTGAGAAAATGAGGGAATCAGGGTTCATTATTCCTCAGGACATTCCAGCACACAGCTGGCTAAAAAGAGGATTGGATGCTGCCCCTAATCGATACGGTATAAGACCAGGAAGACATTGGGATGGAGTCGATCGTAGTAATGGTTAGTTCATTTGTGGTTCATTTCTATATTCTTGCTTGGTGTCCATCATTTAAGATGATCACTGTCTGTTTGGGACCTCATAAGGTTTAATGTTTCTTTATGGGGGTCTGTTTCGAAATTGTTTCGTAACTGTCAGTTAGGTCATATTCTTTTGGATTGGAGGCCCTTTCTTTAGTTTGGCTTCCCTCTTTAGGGCTTTGTTTTTGTATGCCCGTTTGTTTTCATTATTCTCAATGAAAAGTTTGGTTTCTTATAAAAAAAAAAAAAGGTGCTCACTGTCTTACCCAGCCCAAAAAATTGTGGCATCAAAGATTAGACTCGAGCAAGATTAGACCCATAAGCAGATTAGACTCTTGAGTGGTACAATTGAAACTTCTCCAAGTGTGAGGACAAAATTTTAAAATAGGTTTAAAAAGTGACCATTTTGGTCTCTTAATTCTTGTTTCTTTCAATCACAATTTTAACATTACACTTTACTAACTAAGAGATGCATTCATGCATTTGTATTAAGGGATTTTCATTGTGTATAAAATTTGTGTTAAAATATTACAAATAGGGACCTACTTAAAAGTATAGCAGCCAAAATGGATGTTTTAAAAGTACAAGGGCTAAATTGAAGAAAAGTTGATAGTACGGGGACCAAAATGGACCTTTTGAAAGTATAAGGACCAAATGAACCAAAGCTGAAAGCATAGGTATCAAAATAGTATTTAAACCTTAAAAATAATTCTAGTTTAGGGCAAAATATATAATTTTTAACCAGGGAAAAAAAGTCAGTCAGCCCTTTGTATATCCTTTTTAACTGCAATGTGCTTGAAAAACAACAAACGCCGTCGTTGATTCTGTGTTCTGATCTTGCAGCCATGTTCTTACATTGTTTAATTGGTTTTTCTTGTAGGATTCGAGAAGCAAATGTTCAAGAGGATGAACGAGAAACGGGCTACAGAAAGGGAAGCATATCTTTGGTCTGTGTCTGATATGTAACGTGAAAGGGTGTGCTTAAATGGAAGATATTTCCTGCAGTGACATATCAGATCTTTTCGAGGTCAAGTTTTCTTATTTGTATTTTCGTTCTTAATTAGCTATTCAGGAATTGTTTTCCATATTATATTTGATACGGCAAATATGCAAATTTAACAAGATTCCAAGGGTAGTATTTGTTCTTTCATCTCGCTGTTTCTTCCTTTGTTAATATACAAAAATACCTAAACGTACCATAACATAAAGTTATGGGCTTACTTACCATTTTAGTTCTTGGTTTGAATATGATCCTTAGTTTTAAGGTTAAATTATAAGTTTCTTCTTCAAACTTTGGTTGTGCAGTCTTAATAGGTCCCACTGCCCTTGCTAGTCTCCCACTTTAATACCCCTCCCTTTTCCACCTTCCTTCTAAAGTATTTGCCTCCCTTGAAAGTTTGTTTCGGAAATTTCTTTGGGCGGGGAACAAGGAGAAAGATAGCATCCATCTCCTCAGATGGGAAAAAGTAAAGTTGCCACAACATGTGGAAGGTCTCGGCGTTATTGACTTGAAGCTATGGAACACGGCCTTCTTAGCCAAATGGATTTGGCGGTTTCATATTGGGAAACAGGCTCTTTGGAGAAGGGTTATTCTTGCAAAATTCGGGGTCAAACATTTTGATTTAAAGCCAGATGACAAGTCATTAAATTCCTCCGAAGGCCCTTGGAAGTCTATTTACAGACAAACTAACAAGGCTCTCTGATCTACACCAACATTTACTGCAAAGTTGGAAATGGACAGTTTACCCTCTTTTGGTTAGATCTCTGGATTGGTACAAGCCCACTGATGAGTGCTTTCCCTCTATTGTATCAATAGACTCTGAAAAAACTAGCTTCTGTTGCAGAATTATGGGACGACAACTCTAAGGCATGGAATATGCACTTCCGAAGGAATCTCAATTCTCAATGATGATGAAATACAGGAACGGATGTCTTTATCCTCCATATTATCATCCTTTTTCGCCACAAAAAGAAGCGACCGTTGGGTTTGGAGGATTGAAAAAGACGGTATCTTCTTTGTCAAATCACTAACCCACCATTTCAACCAAAACACACCCAGATCTCGCCTCTAGAATCCATTTGGAGTTCAAAATACCCGAATAAGGTAAAGTTCTTGATCTAGGAGCCCAGCCACATCTGCCTAAATACTTTTGATAAGCTGTAGAAAAGGCGCCCTAGCGGGACCATCTCTCCTTCCTGGTGCTGTCTCAGTAAAGCAAATTTGGAAACACTCACACCTCCATGTTTTGCTCACTGTCCTCCAGAATTTGGTCTTTCTTTCTCTCCATGTTCGGCTGGCAGATGGCCTTACCAAACAGTATCAAGGATGGGATGGATTCTAGTTCTATACACCACCCATTCAGGAATGAAAGGGCTACATTATGGTTGAACATCAACAGAGCATATATATGGACTATATTGAAAGAAAGGAATTCTAGACTCTTCAAGGACATTGAGCATCATCAACAACAACTATCCATTTTTTGGCTTTATCTTGGTGCAAATATGTACATCCACAGTTTGATCTCTCATATCCAATAGGAGAAGTTTTTTGTAACTTCAATGGACAGGATTTATTATTTTTTGTAATTTCATGCCATCAATGAAATTTGTTTCCTATCCCAAAAAAAAATAGGTCCCGAACTTCCAGAGTATCTATTTGATTGAGCTATTAGACACAGCTCCAAGGACCTACTAGACAATTTTTAGATATGAGATTGATAATTAAAGGACCTATCATATGTTTTATATAGTTTAAGGACCTATTAAAAACTTAGAAGTTAAATGACTAAACTAGTAATTTAATTTAGTTTTAAAGTTTATTTGATTAAGTTTCCTGAAATGTTTTTGTCATTAACAGTTTTCTTACATGACATGTCTTCTTCGGACAAGGGGAAGAAATGATGACTATGAGAGCTAACCTTCAACACAAAGGTATGTGTAAATGCTAAATTGGTCGACTTTATTTAACTTCCATGGCTCACCAAGGTGCATAGTTAGGTATTCCATATAAAGGTCTATGTAGGTAGAGCCTTCTAATTCAGAAGTGTATGGGTGAGTTTTGTCAGATTTTAAGTTTTTAACTGTACCTGTTCTTCCAAGTTTACTGGTAATGTGTTGATATCAATTTGGATTGGAGAGAAATTTTATATAAATGACACATCAATTGAACTATGCTTGCTTTGACACAAAAGTAATAGCAGTAATAGCGGGGAGTTTTGATTATTCTTAAATCACCATCCCAAGGAATCTGGATGGTTTGGAATGAAAATGATTGGAAATGTTGGGTGGTGGGTTTTTAGAATATTTGTAATATCTAATCTTTTAATATAAAGAATGGTAGTAATTTTTTCTTTTCCGAAATGTATTGCATTGTCAAGTATATAGTTTTAGATGTAACATTTGATTGGCTCTCATTATTATTTGGTTTAAATGCTATATTTTTAACTTTGATTCATTTTAATTTATATACTTTCAAAATATTTATTACATCTATATTAGTTTATGTAATTTCAATTTTCACTCATTTTAGCTGTTTTAATCATTCTGCTTTCAAAGGTGATCATTATTTACAAAAATTTTATACATAGGAAAAAAAATCGAAATTTAATAGATGACGTGTCATTGAGATGTCGAAATATTATTATTTAAAATCGAAAGGAATTTAAAAGCAAAAGTAATTTTCCACGTGGAGAGAGAGACGTGTGAGGATGGGAAGGCAGGTGAAAAGTATGTGGCTGATAGTGGGGGCTGCTACGATGCTTTGATTCATGACGTGACTTTTCTCAAGGCCATTTTTTCCCCAAAGAAGAAGAATAAAAAAAAGTGATACAACGAATTTTCTTCGAATATTCCCCCAATTTTCCTGGAAAGTTGTATTCAAAAGAAAAGGTGATTTTGTAGTATAAATTTGTATTATAAAATTTTCATTATGTATAAAATGTTATAAATATCAATTAAGTTAATCAGATCAAAATGAATATTTTAAGATTACATAAATTAAAATGAAAAAAATTGAAAATATAGAGATTAAAGTTGACATTTGGGAATAAAGTATCAAAATAAATAAAAGTCGAAAATATAAAAATCAAAATATTTTTTTTTAGAAACAATATGTAAATCAGAGTCTAAGATCCCTAATACTATGTTAGAGATATGATTCGTGAGAAAAATCTAATATTACGATAATACATTTTTTGCTTTTATAAATAATTTTATTTAGCTCATCCTAGAACACCTACATCTACTACCACCAAGATCTGTATAACCGCGAGGATCGTGTTCTCGTATTACTATAAATTTTAAAATAAATAAATAATAAAATTCAATAATTAATATATGCAGATTACAGAACAGTTCAAAGAAAAGGTATATGTGACAGAGTAGTCGCTTTTTTCCTGTGGTAGATTCTCGTCCTCATGCTCCTCCCACGTCTATATAAAACCTGAATTTCCTCAACTCTCCCAATTCCCATCTCCATTTTCGCCGTTTCTGAATACCCATTTCCAGAGGAACACAAATTTTCAACACCCAGAAGAAGCTTTTGTATCTCCGCCGACGATGACGGTTTCAAAAGATGAAAATTCCGTCGACAGGTAAATTGCACTCCCCAGTTGGTTTGTGTCTCGGTTGATTGAATTTGAATGCATTTTTGTTTCTAATCTCAATATGAAACTTGCGCGTATGATCGCTAATTAATTATTTATGGCCGAATTTTCCGATGCATTCTGGTGGTGGCTGTTGTTGAGATTTGAGATTGGAGATTGGAGATTGCTTTTTGTTCATGCGATTAGATCTATTTCTCGAGGTTTATTGTCTTGTGAGAATTTAACTGAYTTCAATGTTTCTCGAAAGCGTTTCTGTATTCTTAGATTTTTTTTCTTTTGTTTTTTTAATCTGTGAATTTTCTTTTCCAGTTTGTTAAATTGAACCTTCCACAGAGATGTCTCATACGTAAGTTTTTGCTGTCAAATTCAGCGGCCCCCATGTTTGTAAGATTGGTTAGGACCACATACTTTTCAGGGGCTAAAAAGAGAACAGTGAAGTYATTTATTTCGACGGTTGAAGAATTTGGTGTATTATTTTAGATCATTCAAGGGCTATAAATTTCTGGCAATTGTGTATGACCAAATTCTGATGCTCTCACCCTGTGATACCTTGAATCCAATACTCAACGTATGATTGTTTAGTCATCGTACTGACCTCTAATAATTTATACCTAGAGCCTAGACGCTTCTCTAAGAACTTGGCATTCGACCATTTTACCTTTTTACCCAAGACTTCGAATTGCAGCATGGACATTTGACGATTTTTACCGCCAATTGGAAAGCAATAGTCATGTTTCTAATCCTCCAATCTACCAACAAAATATACCATTTGATCCCTTTACCAGCCAGCCAAAATTTTTATAAAATGTATCATGGAGGGATTTTACCATAAATCCATTGATTCTATATTACTTCATTACTTCTTACTTTTTTAATACTTTAGCGTGCATGGGATTGAGGGTAGTCTTTTTTTACTTCACAAAAGGGGGGATACTGGATCATATATATCTATATATACATATAGATAGACTTATTGATTCACGCCTGATATTTTTCTATAGTATAGACAGTAATAGTATCAACTTATATGTCAATGTTCTATTCGATGGGATCGAATATAAATCAAATAGAAATTATCTTTCGGAGAGATGGCCGAGTGGTTGATAGCTGTGACATACCAGCCCCCGTCAATTTCCATTTGAGGCACTGCTACTCACCCATTCTCTTCCCCATATAATTCTGAAACTCACAATCCATTCCTACAACATGATTCTATGAACCCACATGCAAGATTCAACTCATATCATTCTAGCATGCTGCATAACCACAAAACATACATGCTTTTATTTCAACTCATAACATTTCAGTATACCACAAAACCACAAACATACATGATCATATCCGGTAAAAAATCTGTTAAACTTTGTTGGGAGAGTTAACCCAACTATATGGGCTAAATTAAAACCAAGCATAAACCATAGGGAATGAAATATTTATTTAACCTAAATAATCTGTCTCAAGAGAAATAAGAGCACGAGAATGGAACATTGTTCATAACAAGTCTCCAGTCGAACACAAGACTGAGTAAAAAAGTTCAACGGTTCAACCAAGCACCTTTGTTGTTTTTCCTTGTGTGTTTTTACTGCCTTCATGAGTTTGGTTTGCCTGTACTATTCTGTTTTCCTTATTGCTTGCACTGTGTGGAGCCAGCAAAAGCCCTCTCACCGCACTCGCTCCTGTGCAAGCCGTTCTGTTCGATGTAGATGGAACATTGTGTGATTCAGATCCTCTCCATTACCATGCCTTCCGGGAAATGCTTCAAGAGGTTGGTGCCGTGTTGTACCTATGAAAGGAAAACAAAATAAAGAGAAATCGTCTTCCTTGTTCACTTGAATTTAAATCTATAATCATGCTATGAGCAATTTTTTGTTCTATCATGGTTTTTTATTGAGAATCCATACATAGGACAAATGAATCACTTGTTATTTCTATCTTAGAAATTAAAGTTGTAAAGATGATAAGGTGACAAGTTCAAGAACTTAAGCCCTTCAGTAGTTAATCTGATCTAAACTCATAATATAAATTAGAATTTTAGACCTTGCCTATATTATATATACCCTTCAATCCTGAAAATGCCTCCGAATGAGTTTAGTTTAGATTTCTTAAAAAAAAAACATACAAAATACTGATTTATCTCATGTATTTTCAGGTTTTAAGGAATTTTTTTTTGGAATCATGAACCCTACGGCCTTCTGGTGGTCACTTCCACATGTTAATAGTAATTTTTTTCGATATAGAAAAATATCACGAGGCATAATTGTATAACCACATGTTACTTTCTCTGGATCATTGATATTTTGAAGAAATATGGGGCGGTAACAGATGCTGATATGATTTGCAGATTGGTTTTAATGGTGGGGTTCCAATTGATGAGGAGTTTTTCATTAAAAATGTTGCTGGCAAGCATAACGATGATATTGCCCGAGCGATCTTTCCTGATGATTTTGAACGAGGTTTGAAATTTTGTGACGAGAAGGAGGCTATGTTTAGGAGGTATATCTTTCTCTTCATATCTTAAAATGTTTCATATAAGTCTGAGACCGATGTAACTGAGGAACTTAATGCTTTACAGATTAGTTACTGAACAATTAAAACCTGTGAGTGGCTTGTATAAAGTGAAGAAATGGATAGAAGACAACGGGTTAAAACGTGCTGCAGTTACAAATGCCCCTCGACCAAACGCCGAGCTCATGATCTCCATGCTTGGTCTTTCGGATTTTTTCGAGGCCATTATTATAGGTGATGAATGTGAGCATGCCAAACCACATCCAGACCCATATTTAAGGGCTCTTGAACTACTCAAGGTGTCAAAGGATCACACTTTCATTTTTGAGGTCTGCCTTCCTTTGGATTGCACTCTTTTTGCCCGAGTGTCGGATCATCATATTTCGAATTTGACATCTCGATTGCTTTGTGTTGTTAGGATTCTGTATCGGGGATCAAAGCTGGAGTGGCAGCCGGGATGCCTGTTGTCGGTATATCTACGAGAAATCCCGAGCACTTGCTGATGCAAGCAAAGCCCGCCCTCCTCATAAAGGACTACGACGATTCAAAATTGTGGGCAGCTTTGGACGAACTCGATAAGAATAGAGGTACAGCTAATAATGCTTGATCAATCTATCGTCTTTATGGAATGATTGATCAATTAACTGGTATTCTCTATCTAATATTTGAATAACTTAGCTGTAGAAAGAACCTTCTTATTCTTCAGCTTTAGCTCTTAATACCAATCCTATTACAGTCAAAATAGGATGGTTAAATAGTTTTAGGCACCATTGTCAATGTGCTAAAGGTCATTGGAAGGCCTTTCAAATATAATACCATTTGTACTTTTATTTTCTTCAATTGCATTTAAGACATGCCACATATCAGCTATTTTCCACGTATTTGCATTTCGAGAAGTCGATTTCATAAGACGACACTTCTTGTGTGTCGTATAAGAAAAATGATTGAAGGTGGCTGTCACAATGTCGATGACTATTAGATGCAGCTTCGAGATTTGAATGCTTCTTAGTAACTACTCGATATAGGTTTGAAATACATTTTGATACATCCAATGATGTAAAACTACCATCCACACAACAATTGGCTCTTGAGCCCTCGTGATCTTGTTCGAGTGACGTTAATCCTACTACGATCACAATAGTAACTAATTCACATAATTCAGGATACTTACAAGATTAAGTAGAACGAATGTTCTACTAAATTTGATTAAATTTGTAAAATTTATTTCTTGATTTCATATTCATTGAATTCAATTACCTGTTTGGCATATTGTTTTTTAGTTGAGAGTTTGAAATGTCCACACGGACTATGATTGCTCTATTTTATTACTTTTTAGTAGATGAAGTCTAATTGGAAGTCTTTTTTAGAAAAGGTTATTGAACAAACTACAACATCTATCCAATTTTTAATTTAACAAAAGTTGGGTGTGGATGAACATTTGAACTTAAAAGTTCATACTGTTTCAAACGTATAATTTTTGTATCCATTAAGTCTTGCTCTAATTATTATTGTTTTTTAGTACAAGAAAAAAAATGGGGACGAGAGATCGAACTTCTAATTTTTAGACACGATCAAGATGAATGTAATATCTACAAGCAAAATATCAAAATTAAAATAACTAATTATAGCTTTTGTTGAAAAAATATATAATAATAAATAAATAAAATAGTTTGTTGACATCGTAGTACAATAAATATGGGAATCAGAGATTAAATCTTCGGTGATGCATTGTGCTTGTCATTATCAAAACCAAAACTTGGTTTATTGTGTAATCATCAAATGAATTACATAAATTTAAAAAAAGGGAATTATAAATATATATATATATATATATATATATATATATATATATATATATATATATTGGCTTTTATTAAATAATTTCCACGTGATCAAGGGAACAACCAATTTTTAGCAAATCTTATCAACTTTCAGTGAAAATGAATCATGAATTAAAGGAAGTGTTGGATATTAGTTTTATCGATTTGGCTTTTGAATGTGGCAATTTCTTCCGTTTGTTAAAATACTCATATTTTCTACCATAAAAAAATAATAATAAGTGTTGTAAGTTTTACTTCCTATTTAATGTTTACTAATTCAAGAAACTAACTAATTTTAATTACGAAAGGTACAATACTAGAAAAATCCACTAATTTAACGAAATTTATGTTTTACACGAAATTATATTTGATTCGGGTGTAAAATCAACCATTAAATAACTTTGCAAACTAACTTATAAATTTAATCGAAAAAACTAAGCTATAATGTTGATTTTGTCTAAATTATATTAATGTCATATAAATATACGTTTTATAATTCATTTGACACATCTAACAACACTTTTTCCAATCATTTTTTAAACAAAAACCTACCAAATGGTAAATTTTATAACATTTTTAGAAATTTGGTACGAATATTGCAAACACTTATCCATATTTAAAGTACAACTTGATTGATTAAAGAAAGTGCAATGTGATGAAATTGAAAGTTTGTGGTAAAAATTGATATACTTTCTTCTGATTAAAGGTGGCATTCGTGTTTTCCCAAAAAAAAATTAATGACAGCAAGTTAAATAAATTTCATGCAAAATTTTTAAATTTAAATAGAAAATTTCTAAGACCAAAACAAAACATTAAACTATGAAAGTAAAATTACTTTTTTCCCTTAAATTTCTAAACGAATAGTTTGAACAAAAAGATTGGTTAGTTCGGTTTCATTAAACTAAAAATAAAAATTCTATTTATATAATTTTAAAATTTATAACCTATGAAATTTCCTACTTTTCGTTATTACAACAAATATGGGGAGCAAAGGTTTTTGATCTTTAGAAATAAGAAAGACGTTTTAACATATTTTACACTTAATGATGATTATTAATGACATAATGCTCGGTGAATTGATGAAAATTTAGAGAATAAAAAATGTTACCCTTTAAATTTCTAGTAATTCCTCGCACATTTTGTGGATGAAATGAGAAATATTGGGTTTAAGTACTCTTTTGATTCATGTACTTTATTTAGTTCATTTTAGTCAATGTAATTTCAAATGTTAATTTGGATGAATTTATTTTTTATTTTTGTTCATATATTATACTCTATACTTTTAAAAAGTAACAAATTTGATTCATATTTATAAAATTTTAACACAATCTTGTTATACACAATGAAAACCTCTCAATACAAATGTATGATTACATTTCAAGGAATTTAGAAAATTAAATGTAATGCTGAAATTTTGATCGAAATAAACGAGATAAAAATGAAAATGAATAAAATGGTTGATTTTTAGAAAATGAATAACAAAATATACGTTAAAAAGAAAACTAAAATGAACACAAACCGATAGTATAAGGACTAAAGCAAGTAGGTAGAAAATATGCGGACCATTTTTCTCATTTATCATGTCAAGTATATCATCAATCAATTTTAATATTTATCACTAGAAAGAAAATAAATTAGAAAATAATAAAATAAAAAAAATTAAAATGCAAAAAAGAAAAAGAAATTATACCTTCGTAGCCAAAACATGAGTGCACGCGCCACACGTGCGGTTCTTTTTGCACAGCGTAGAGTATTAACTTGCCACGTCACGATTGGACCCACCAAATTTTATCCAATCACCTCCGCGCGTGAACTGAACAAACCGGCGCTCTATTTCTATTATTATTTATTTATTTTTTAGAAAAGTGTTATTTTTTTTATTTTTTTACTCTCTTTACCTTTCTCACTTCCATCTTCCAGTTCTCTCTCTCTCTCGTTATGCCAGGCCAAACCCTAACCCTAATTTTATTCCCAATTCTTCGAAACCTCGAACTTCAACCCCCTAAATCCTGACTCTCCTTCCCATTGGGATTCATACTGTTGTTATTGGTTTACGATTTCCATGGAGTCGCAGCAGAATAATTTGTTTGATACGGCATCTCAACCCGACACCGGGAACGACGCTTACACCTTTCTTGAGTTCAACACCCAGGGGGAAGACTTCGATTATCCCGAATTTCGCGACCCTATTAGGTCCCCTGTTGCGTGGCCGACTCCTTCCGATTCGTTAGCGGATCATACGGACCGCGGTGGCGGGTCGGATCATCAGTCTGATGCGTCTCCGGTTTCCGCTGCGCCGGGAAGCGCCGCGAAAGGCCGGACTGGAGGAGGTTCGGGTAATACCGGTGGTAATAATCAAATGGTTGACGCATTGGCGGCCGGGATGAGTGGGTTGACATTTGAGGATACTGGGGATGACGATAGTTACGAGTTTGGGAAGGGGAATTTCACGGAGCATGCTTGCAGGTATTGTGGGGTTTCGAACCCGGCTTGCGTGGTGAGGTGTAACGTTCCATCATGCCGCAAGTGGTTCTGCAATTCGCGAGGGAACACGTCTGGGTCGCATATTGTGAATCATCTGGTATGTTTCGAGTTCACTACCATGTCGTTGTTATTTGTTTCCGGCCCGTGTCCTCCGCGTGACCTTCCAGTTGATGGAAAGATTGCATAAAAAATGCCTATTTATCTTCCTATTATTTATTTGTGAATTTGGTGGAAACTCTATGATGATAAATTGCTCCGTGAATGTTGAAGAACGCGTGGGAAGTGTTGTGCAGTAGGCGTTTATTATGACAGTCTCTTATTATGATCCTTCTATCCTACATGGAAGTTGCGGATGTTTAGCCTAGGTGAAATTGACATGAAGCGGGCTGCTATATTTTTCTGTTTATCGGCTGTTTTGTCAGTGCCACGAGTGGGTAGTGCTATTTCTAACCCGTTGCATGTTTACGTTATTATGGTTTGCTGTATTTTTTTTTAATCTGAAAATTCTTTATTGTGAAGTTTTAGGTTGCAGTTCTTATCCAAAAAGATAGTTTAAGGATGCAATCTCTTCTGATTGATTAAGATGTCAGGAATAGTTTTCTTGTTTTTTAGGGTTTAATGGGACTTCAAAAGTTTCATGAAATGCACCTTTATGCTTATACAGCACTAGACATTACTCATTTAATATTGGAAGGAAGATGAAATTGGTTTCTTCACGTGCTGTGAATAAAGAATATTTTTCTTTCGGTGGGATTTTAACTCTGTTACTAGATTTCTTATCCGAGAACTTACTTTAGTTATTTTGCAAATGATATGATGATTTAGGTCCGGGCAAAACATAAGGAAGTTTGTCTTCATAAAGACAGTCCTTTGGGAGAAACAATTCTTGAGTGTTACAATTGTGGATGTAGAAATGTTTTCCTCCTTGGATTTATTTCTGCAAAGACAGAAAGCGTGGTTGTTCTACTTTGTAGGGAACCTTGCTTAAGTGTTAATGCTCTGAAGGATATGAATTGGGACTTGAGTCAGTGGTTCCCTCTTATTGATGATAGGTGCTTCTTGCAGTGGCTGGTTAAGGTTTGTGTAACTTGCTGCTGGATTTTCACGTCTTTCATATGTGGTGATGTGATGTATTTGTATTCTCACTGTCCTATAAACTTTTACTTTGTAGATTCCTTCTGAGCAAGAGCAGTTGAGGGCACGCCAAATTAGTGCACAACAAATAAATAAGATTGAGGAACTTTGGAAGACAAACCCAGATGCATCCCTTGAAGATCTTGAAAAACCTGGTGTGGATGATGAACCACAGCCTGTAGCATTGAAATATGAAGATGCTTATCAGGTGTGTTTGTTGGCTTGGTTTTGTATCTATCTTCAGTTTTTAGTAATCTTGGTGAAGTTGCTTTCATTTTGATTCTTGTATATTAACAAGGTGGCATTTTGTCTTTCCTGTTACAGTATCAAAATGTTTTTGCACCTCTTATCAAGCTTGAAGCTGATTACGATAAAGTATTGTACTGAGACTCCTTATTTCTTCTACCTTTCTTTTCTTTTATCTTTTTAAGGAAAAATAAAATTCCAAGTAGGTCTGGAACAATATCTAAGATGAACGATGTAATCTTAACTTCTCTTTTGAAAGATCTGCATATTATGATGCTATTTTTTTATTAGATGATGAAAGAATCTCAAAGCAAGGATAATGTCACCGTACGTTGGGACATTGGCCTTAACAAGAAGAGAATAGCTTATTTTGTCTTTCCAAAGGTACTTGTGGCATTTATTATTGGTCAAATGGATCTTTTAATCTACTACTTCTATTCTTTATTTTTAAGCTGCTTGATGTGTTGGTATAGGAGGACAATGAGTTGCGTCTTGTACCTGGAGACGAGTTAAGGTTACGTTATTCTGGTGATGCTGCTCATCCAGCTTGGCATTCTGTGGGACATGTGGTACGTGTCTTGAGACCTTAAGTCTTAAGGTTTGGATAACCTCAATCACGTAGTAGTGGGCTTAAAATCTTTGGGGCAGCCTACTAGGATACTGCTACATATTTTTCTTGATTTTTCAAGGCAAGGAAAATGTGTTCTATACAGTAAATTTACAGATGAATTCACAGATTAAGTGCTTGATATTTGCAGTTGAAGTTATTTTAGTTCTTTCCATCAGAAATTTTCGGATTTATCATGACATGTCTGACATTTTAGTGATCTTGTTCTTTTAAAACACTGAATTGTCTCTTGAACTGGTATTGTATTGTATTGACACAATCTTGTTCTTCTCTATTAGATCAAGCTAACTGCACAGGAAGAGGTTGCACTTGAGCTTCGTGCTAGCCAGGTAGCGCTCAATTTTAGTGGTCATTTTGCTGCAGGATTAAGTTGTTTGTTAGTGATTATTTTATGTTTTGGTATATAGGGGGTCCCAGTTGATGTTGTCCATGGTTTTAGTGTTGATTTTGTGTGGAAGAGTACTAGCTTTGACCGGATGCAGGGAGCTATGAAGACATTTGCAGTTGATGAGACCAGTGTTAGTGGGTAAGAACTGTCTGCTTCCTTGGGGATAAAGAAATTAATTTCATATATTAATTAGGTCAGAAGATGAGCCTCTTTATGGCCCAATACTCTTGAATAACTCTACCTCAGTTTGAGTGAATGAGCTACAGAGACCATACTTGTTATAAGAAATGCAAGCTTTTATATGTAATTCAACAATCTATGACAAAAAACTCTATTATGTCTTATATGCAGTTATATCTACCATCACTTATTAGGACATGAAGTGGAGGTCCAGATGGTTCGCAATACACTTCCTCGCCGTTTTGGTGCTCCAGGTCTCCCAGAGCTCAATGCATCCCAAGTATGTTCTTAGAAATATGTTGATATGTTGAAAAATAGTTTTTGCATGTATTCTTTTGGTGCTTTTTGGTATTTATTTTTGTCCTTTAGACGAACTGGAGATAACTTGTTGATTGGTTCAATTATTTTTATGCTATAGTTCACAATTCTGGTCACATTTTTCCTGATTACTTTTTTTCTTCTATTGGTAGGTTTTTGCTGTAAAAAGTGTTCTTCAGAAGCCAATAAGCTTGATTCAGGGTCCTCCGGGCACTGGAAAAACTGTCACTTCTGCTGCCATAGTGTATCATATGGCCAAACAAGGCCAAGGGCAGGTTCAAACTTAGAAAACTTTCTTCTAGTTGCCTTGTTAATCTTAATAGTCAACTATTGGATTATGAATTTATGGTGTCGGTTCGTCTGGCAGGTTCTAGTTTGTGCCCCTAGTAATGTGGCTGTGGACCAGCTGGCGGAGAAGATAAGTGCAACCGGGTTAAAGGTAATGAATTAGCATTTGCTCCCTCCTCCTTGCCAACAACATTTCCTCTTAAAGTTGTTGAATGCAATAGTTTATCATTTGGTTTGTCCTGTGTGACCTTTGATTGTTACTACTGGCTGGCTTAATATGTGGCAATTGCTTTCAGAAATAAATTTCACTTACAATTTCTCCCTGCTTTTTGAATCAAGGTTGTTAGGCTATGTGCAAAATCAAGGGAAGCCGTAAGCTCTCCTGTTGAACATTTAACCCTTCACTATCAGGTACGTGATTATTGTGGATCCTCAACTACATTGTGACTAATTGCTCATTTTCATGTTATTTGTCCCAAGTCTGATAGTTTAAATCTCTTTATAGGTTCGACATCTTGACACATCTGAAAGAAGTGAGCTTCATAAGTTGCAACAATTGAAAGATGAACAAGGTCTGGATTATTCTCTATAATTTATATGTTCAAAATAAGTATTTGATTGGTTGGCAATTTAGTTGGGACCTATTATAGGGTTTATTCCTTAAATAATTAAAATTTCGTGTTTTCCCCCTTGAATTTCTTTGTATTTTAAATGGTCAATTTTTTTAATCTAGTATTTTCATTTAGGAGATTCCTCATCCTCTGGTTTTTCTCTCAACTTTTTTATTCATGAGTAGAAATTTGTTTCTTTGTTAAAGAAAATCACTTGGTGCATGTGGATTCTTCTATATGCCTTTTGAAATGTTGAATAGTTGCACACGTCTTTTGAGGCTTTATTTACTTCTCTGCTGCTATATTTTTGAATCTTCTTTTGATGAGTTAATATTCTTGGGATGGGACTGGACTTGAAAGCGCACCTTTTTGATATACAAGACCATAAGTCTTCTTTTGAAATGTGCTGCCTTTTCCGCTCCTCATTGTTTGTTTTAAGTTGGTCGCAGTCAGCGTGAAGGCTATTAAAAGTGTGCACTTAAATTCAATGAAATCAGAGATGGATCATGTTTTCATTTGAGGGTGTGATTATTATTTTTATTATTACTTTTTTTGGGGGTTATATCTACCTAAATTAACTTTCATTGAGGAATCATACTAATATATGGGCCTTTTTATTATAAGTTCCTAATTACTCAGACCTGCCAATGAAAACTGGATATAAAGATTCGAATGTTAGTTTTCTGTTCAATAATGGTTCCTCTAATCTTTTAATCAACACAGGAGAGTTGTCTAGCAGTGACGAGAAAAAATATAAAGCCCTTAAGAGAGCTACAGAGAGGGAAATTTCACAGAGTGCAGACGTTATTTGTTGCACATGTGTTGGTGCTGGAGATCCTCGCTTGTCAAATTTTAGATTTCGCCAGGTTAGACCAATCTGGACTGATATATCATATTGATATGAAATTGCAAATAACGTGAGAGCTCAAAGATTCTACCTTGTTTTAGGTTCTTATTGACGAGTCTACTCAAGCAACAGAACCTGAATGTCTCATTCCTCTTGTTCTTGGAGCAAAGCAGGCATGTGAAGTTTCCAATTCAGGATGTCGTCTATGTAAATTATTTTCGCTATGTTCCTGCTGACTTTTTCTTGTTTTAGGCTGTTCTTGTTGGTGACCATTGCCAACTGGGACCTGTCATTATGTGCAAAAAAGCAGCGCGTGCAGGGCTGGCTCAGTCCCTATTTGAACGCCTTGTTCTTCTTGGTGTGAAGCCAATTAGGTTGCAGGTATTATTATTACTACTTTGTATATCCTTGTCAATCTCAGGTTTGACATTGCGGTCAATTAAGTAAAGTTTGCTGAATAGTGGAAATAGTCTTTTCTTATATTGTACATATTGATTTCTTTCCAGAAAGGCACGAAACTTTTTGTTGGTAGGAGTAGTGACTTCAAAGCTTGCTAATTTTTTTAAGGAGTCAAAGCTTTCTAATTTTAGAAAGGCGACCACTGTGGTCAGGGTGTAATTAGAACTCTCCTCTAGTTAAATTTTATTTTGTCATAAATGTGTTCTGAGGAAAATTGATTTTTTTTCCATCATGTATCACAACAACCAAAATTTTTTTAAGCATCCTTTTTTATGACTGCTGATTCTTGCTTCTTGCTTCTTGGAGCCCTTAATTATTGATGGCCCAACGAGTATCTCCAGAAATGACCAAATATTTGCTTCTTAAATTGCCCACTTCCAGAGACCGCCTTTTTCTTTCTGAGATATGCAGAAGTCCAGCATACCAAGTGACTCCCACTCTGATACTCTATTCCAATGGATATTCAATCCTTTGTGCCTCTTGGCCTGCATGATTTTTTCCAGAATTTTTAAGAATAAAAGAAGTATATGGGGGATTAAGAAAGAACTAAATGCAGCAAGGTCATTCTTCCTTCTTTGGCTGTGTTTGTATTATTCTGTCTTCATAACTTTGAAAAAAGTTATCTCATATTTGCCGTTAAAGTATTGAAGGAATTGGGTTGCCTCCCTATTCCTCATCTAATCGAATGAGTTAGCAACAACTAACCAAAGCCAAAAAAAAAAAGGAAAGAGAGACTCCTTGATACGAGTAGCATATATTTTATTTCTAAATTTGCTATTTAAGTATTAGAATCCAAGCATTTTATGATCTTATTGATTCTCCTTGTCTTATTTTACCTCTAGTCTTATTTTTGCTATTAAGATGGTAATGCATATAAAATTGTGTCTGAATATTGATGATATGTTATCTTTTTTCTCTCTTATTGTAGGTCCAATATCGTATGCATCCATCACTTTCTGAGTTTCCTTCTAATAGCTTCTATGAGGGTACACTGCAAAATGGAGTTACCATCAACGAAAGGCAATCAACAGGCATTGACTTCCCATGGCCAGTTCCCAACCGTCCAATGTTTTTCTATGTCCAGGTATTAATGGATTCAGTTATCTTTTAGATTTGAAGAGCTGGAATATGTTAATTAGAGAGCAGAATACATGAAAATTAGAAAGGACTTATCTTGATCAAGGGTAGTTAAGGGCATAGGAAAATTTACATTCCAAATGTTGAAGACATTTTTCCTTCTACTTTTCAATTTTTTTATGAGTAATAATTTAACGATTAGGTGAAATGTACAAATGGGAGGAGGGGGTTCTAGTCTTGAAGCTACAAAATACTCTCCAATTATAAATTATAGAAAAAGGTAGTAGTTATAAAGGAGATTAGACTTGGCACTCTAAGTAGAGCCCTACAAAATTTAAAAGCCCTCAAATTTTCTCCTCCGTACTTTATAAGCAGATCTGGTTGTTGGATTCTTCGTGTAATTTTTTGGTTGTCATTAGTGTTTACGTTATGACAATGGTAATTTTCTTGAAAGGAGCCTGTGTGGAAATGTACACGACCAAAAAAACATAAACTGTACTTCATCCGTGTAGAGCTCTAAAGCTTTTGATTTGATTGTATCGCCTGCGGAGTGAACATCAATTGGATATTTTGGAGCTAGAAAGAATGAATTCTTCTGTTGGACATCAATTGAACTGTTTGAATGTGTATTCTTTTATATAAAAAAAGAATGAATTGTTCAGTGTTGCCATAGTCCCTGTTCTGATAACTTGTGTTATGTTTCTGGTGTTTCTAAATTATATTTTCTTTCAGTTTGCTTCCACTCATGTTTTTGAATTTTCACAATTAATATTTTTAGATGGGACAAGAGGAGATAAGTGCCAGTGGAACATCCTACCTAAATAGGACTGAGGCAGCAAATGTAGAAAAGATTGTGACTACTTTCTTGAGGAGTGGTGTAGTCCCTAGTCAGGTACATTAGTTGTTAACTTTGGTTGTTAAAGGATGATATTCTCCCACAACTTTTTGTGATATATCTTATATCTGGATTGCTATAGATTGGTGTTATCACACCTTATGAAGGGCAAAGAGCTTACATTGTGAACTATATGTCGAGAAATGGTGCTCTCAGACAGCAACTTTACAAAGAAATTGAGGTAATGCTTAGAAAGTGTTTGTGTGGTAATGCTCAGAAAGTGTTTGTGCATGTTCTTGCTACAAGTTGCAATTTTGCTCTGTTTCTGTTATCAGGTTGCAAGCGTGGATTCATTTCAAGGAAGGGAAAAAGATTACATAATATTGTCATGTGTGAGGAGTAATGAACATCAGGTTCGTTACTGATTCAATATTTTCTGAATTTCTGGTGGAGCAACAGTGTTTCTCGATCTCTTATTTTTTTATTTTTTTATAAGAAACTATGTTCCTCGATTGAAACCTTTTTTTTTATAAGAAACTATCTTCTTCGATTGAAACCTTTTTTTTTTCTTTCTTTATAAGAAACTATGCTCCTCGATTGAAACCTTATTTCACCCTGTTCCTCTAATCCTAGCTATTCTATCCTTGACAAGCATTTTACTAGTACTGTCTTCTTAATTTGTGTGTTTAAAATTGTCCTGTAATAGGATGCTCATATACAGCGTAGTTACTTGTATGTTTATTGGAGAAGGTAATTAAATCATTACTTTAGTCTGCATCCCTTTTGACAAGTATTTACTTTCTCATTCTGCACGTGTATCCCAGAAAGCATAGGTCTACACTATAAGGCGTTTGACATTTTAGCTGCCTTGTGCATTAATTATTTTGTTTGTTATCTTTTTCATATCTTTTGTGTTCAAATGAGATAATCATTCGTGAATTGAATACCATGCCACTGATTCACTTGAAAGCATAGGTCTACACTATATGGCGTTTGACATTTTAGCTGCCTTGTGCATTAATTATTTTGTTTGTTATCTATTTCATATCTTTTGTGTTCAAATGAGGTAATCATTCGTGAATTGAATACCATACCACTGATTCACTTGAAATTTTTAAGAACTTTTTCCTTTCTAATGCCGCCCAATTATCCCAGAAAGCCTATGCCCCTATATAAGGTGTTTCCCATTTTAGCTGCCTTGTGAAATGAATTATCTTGTTTGTTATCCTCTTCGTTTCTTCTTAATCAAGTAAGTTCATCATTTGGAGTAACTGGTAAAGCCTATTCCTTTTAGGGCATTGGATTTCTTAATGATCCTCGCAGGCTCAATGTGGCTTTAACACGAGCTCGATATGGTATTGTCATTCTTGGAAACCCGAAGGTTTTGAGTAAGCAACCACTGTGGAATAGCTTATTGACACATTACAAGGTATTTTGTGCTCAACCAATATGTTTATATGGATTTTCAGTGATTTATTGGAATCTCTTGATATAATTCTGCGGTTGAGATCCTTGATTTGTTATGATATTTTTTCATCTTTCATTGCTAAGCTAATCCAGTGCTGTGTTTCTGGTTTGCTATTGATGTCTGGCAGGAACACGAGTGTTTGGTTGAGGGTCCCCTGAATAACTTGAAACAAAGTATGATTCAATTTCAGAAGCCTAAAAAGGTAACCATTGGATGAAGGAAGATTGGGGGAGGAATAGAGGGGTGGGGTGTCACTTTGAAGCTTTGGAATTGTTATTTTTCCCCCCTTTACCGATTCATTTTATGCTGCAGATATACAATGATCGGCGTCTTTTCTTTGCTGGTGGACCTGGAGTTGTGCCTAATGATAGTTTTGGACCTGTTGCCCCATCTGGCCCTAATGCTGATAGAAGAAGCAGTCGTGGTAGAGGTATTACAATTCTTATAAGTACCCAACTTTGTTTTGAAGAAAAAGTTCTTAAGGATCCATTTGTAGCTTATGGATCATTTTCTGACCATATACTTCGTAGCATTTATAGCATGTATCACCTCTGTTGATGTGTTCTCCTTGGACCTTTTATTTTATTTTTTTGACAACTCAAATCTTATACTTAATTTAGGTTCATACTTCCCTCCTCATCTGCCCAACGGTGCCCAAAAGCCTGGAGTGCATGCTTCTGGTTATCCCATGCCACGAGTTCCCCTCCCCTCATTTCATGGTGGTCCTCCACAGCCATATGCAATTCCTACTCGTGGAGCTGTACATGGACCAGTTGGTGCTGTTCCTCATGTCCCTCAACCCGGAAGTAGGGGTTTTGGGGCAGGGCGAGGAAATGCGGGTGCTCCTATTGGTAGTCAGCTTCCAAACCAGCAAGGCACACAACAAAATATTGGAAATCTTGGTTCCACTTTCAACTTCCCTGGTTTGGAGAGTCCCAATAGCCAACCGTCAGTCGGTGGTCCATTGTCTCAGCTTGGGTTTGTCAACAATGTGTGTATTCTCTCCCTCTCTCACTATCCATCCACCAGTTAATTTTGTGTCCTGAGAGTATTTTTGTTTGTTCCATAGATGCCTGTTCAGCCACCTTCTCAAACATTTCGTGATGGGTACTCCATGGGTGGAATCTCACAGGTACTTATTGATGTATGATATGTTTAGCTTTGCTATTGTTGGTACATGATTTACGTTTCTTAAGTTTTTTTTCCTTTTCCTTTTTTTTTTTATGATTACAATCAGGACTTCTTGGGTGATGACTTTAAAAGCCAGGGATCACATGTTCCATATAATGTTACTGATTTCTCCACCCAGGTACTTTATGCATGATTGCTTCATATTTTTTGATTGATTGCTTGCATTAGTGCTCAAGTTTTAGTTTAGTATATTATACATGCATGTGTATATATATATATATTTGATTTAGTTACGAATGGATGTGTTCTTTTGGTAAAGTGCATACTAAATAAAAAACAAGTGAGCAATTGATGTAATAAATTATTTGCTCTATTTTGCCGGAGTAACAAGTTAGACCATCCTGATATGTCATGCTTGGAATGTTTAGGGATAGCTTTTTTTTCTTTTTTTTTTTTGTTAATTTTAGTAGCTTGGAACCTTTTATTTCTGATTTTTTGCCGACGGTGGATGCATCCCATCAACGTTTAACACTCTCTTTTGGTTTCCTTGTAGGCCTCTCAAACTGGATATGCCATTGATTATGTTAGTCAAGGAGCACAGGGTGGCTTTCCAGGGAGCTTCCTGAACCAGAATTCTCAATCTGGATATTCCCGTTTTGGAACAGGAAACGATTTTATGTCGCAGGTTTCTACTACTCTTTTCCTCCCTTTAATTTGATGTCTAAAGTTTCTGTTGGCCTTTAATCCCCATCCATTTCACAGGACTACATGAATCACGGTTCACAAGGCTTATTCACTCAAGTTGGTTTTAGCGATCCCTCATTAGATGATGCCTCTCAGAGTCACTATAACGTGTCCAATGCAAACCCACTACAGTCTCAGGTTTCTTAAAATTTTTGGAATTTATGCACAAACTTTTTTTTGTTTTCTTGGAAAAGAAATGATAATTTTCTTATTTGATATATATATGTATATACCATACAGCAGGGCATGATGAATTCTCTCTACTCCCAGCCCTTTGCACACTACAATACACAGCCCTCGACCCTTCAGGCCCCACCGCAGCAGCCTCAGCAGGGCCAGAGCTCTCAAAATCAGAAAATTCACTTTAGTGGTTGAGAGAGTGTAGGGATTCACAGCGGTGATGGGTAGTCTTTGCATCCAGCAACTTGGTGTGTGCCATCTGTATGCAACTGTCTGCTCTGTTGGTTTCAGAAAAGGTTGCCAGTTTTGGGTCAGTATGATTATTACTCTTATCCACAACCATTGTTGGTAACATGTGATTTGGCAAATCTATTAATACTCAAGGTGGACAACAAAAAGACGAAGGGCGGGCCGTCTTTCAGCAGAACAAGGGCAGCAGCACATCCAGGGCTGAGAAAGAAAAGATAACCCATACTCCTACTCAAGGTTTTGTGTTAATGAATAAAACTACAAATGTTATTTTGTGCGAACGGAGCACTGCATGGCACGGTTTCGGTTTCGGCGGAAGGGGTTCATAATACATAGGACCGGCAACATTTTGTGTGATGTATATGTGGGGCAACTGATTCATTAAAATACAGAAGCAGCAGTCAAATGGAAAATTTTTGTACAGCAGCAGCTGGTGAAAGTTGCCTTTATCATCATCCTTTCTCCTCCCCGTGACATGTACCTGTACTCTGCTTTATCATCATTTCAAGTAGAGGATGGCTATTGACTATAGATTATAGGAAGTATTTACATATCTTTCTTTTTCTTTTGCTTTAGTGAGTGCTGCTTCTACTTCTACACAGGGATCAATGTATTTCTATTTGATATGGTATATATATCTTTGGGCTTGTTGAGAGAATTATAATGAGACACTGAGCTCTATTATGAATATGAATGCATTTGTTTTTACCTGCTAATATGGAACACAAAATTGCATTTTGCAACTTTTTTGTCTTCTCTTTTGCTCTTTCTGAGATTTGGAATTTTAAATTCTACTGAACAGATTGGATTGATAGTGTCAAAAGTTGCATTCTCCATCCGATGGTTGGAGATGGAAAATGGAAAATGAGTCTAAGATGGCATAGTCGTCTTCCTCACAAGGACGATCGAGTTGAACTGGTGTCTCGTCAATCTTGAATCCTTGATTTGTGAACTCACCAAGGCACTCGATGGTCCATGGTCGGAGCTCGGATGCTGCCCAGATTATGCTATTTTCCCCAGCGATGATCTTTAGGATCTGTGCTAGAGGGGGCATTTCCTCCTGGTCGAAGAACACATCTGACATCAATATCAGGTCAAACTCTCCCAACTCGTTGGCTTGACTCACCGATTTGTCCGAACCCCAGACGAGTTCCCTTACTTCCACCCGGTCCCCAAGTCCATTGGCATCTACATTCTGCAACAACCCAGGCAGCAACGACTCTATATCGGTAAGTACAACTCGACTGGCACCAAGAAGAGCTGCCATCAAACCAGGGAGTCCAGCCCCAGCGCCGAGCTCTATCACCGTCTTGTCTTTGAAGTCGAAGTCTAAGAGTTTGCACCGAGTTGCCATCCACTCAGCCAGGACGACCGCCGAGTTCCAGACCCAGGAACCGGTGAGCACTCTGCCAGTCGTGGAATCATAGAGGTCGTCAAGCTCATTAATTATTATGTTGCTATCAGAGACTTGGATTTCTCTAACACCCATCTTATAATGTCCTCAGCTTCTTCCTTTGCTGCTGCTGCTCCAATTTTCTTTGTGCCTTCATAGCAAAGCAATCCTTTTAAAATTTCTTCCCCTTTTTGTCATTATTGAAGAATCATATGCCGCTTCCTCTCTCTGCCTTTTTTAAGAGTATCATTTAAGGATAAAGATGCCTCAAAGTTGAAGCAAAAAGACAAGGCCAAGGCTGTGGAATTTTGCTTCCATTTGAAATATGATATATTTGATGCCTTGACTTTATTGCCTCCTTTATTCCTATGGCATATGTGCGCTCCATTATCTCTCTTTATGATTCATTTCAGCTCAAGATTTTGCTGTATTTTTGGCATAAAAAATGCTCTACTTGACTACAAACTGTGCCTCTTAAATCTCTCATTCCACAGCTCTTCCATTTTCCAAATTCTAAGGATTCCTAAGTGAGGGATGTTAGAACAAGAGAACAGCTAAAAGTGGTGGATGAGCTTCATGTCCCAACTTTATTTTTGCCTATCGTATGGTTGATTATTCAACCACTTGCAAAGTATTTAAAGTTGTTTAACTAACACCAATTTAGTGTTCTCCAAAAGGACCTCGACACCCAAGAACGTTGTCATAACGATTCCAAAATCGAAGTTTGTTCTCGTATATGGACTATTCATCTCTTAGAAGGCATTGTTAAGAGATTGATGAGAAAACTAAGTCAAATAAAAAATAATATAATGCATATATGAAATGGTAATTATTTATGTGAAATATCTCATTTATAGATAGAGATATTTGTATGTCATTGAAGTTATGTGCGAGGAGTTTCATCTTCATAAATCTTTCTTATATTAAAAGTTGATGATAGTCAATGAGTTGAAAGGAAATTTGTCTAGTGGTGATTCATATTGTGGAAATTTTCTTGATTTGAGCTTAGGAAGTATGTGATGGACAAAAACAATGTCGCTGATGAGAGATGGCTAATGAGAACTAGACAGGTGCACGCTATTATAAGTTGAGGTATCTCAAGTTGAGGAGACGTATCTTGGATAATTTACCATAATATATGACGACAATGCAATTAATCAGGTCTATATAGTGAGAAGGATACAACAATCTAAGCATTTAATAGCACTTTGATCTAAACATTTCTATGTAAGCCGCCAATAACCCAATTTAGGCACATCCCATAGTGATTATATACTCTAAAAGAAGTTTGAAGTGTGTTCATCATTTTTTACAGCACTTTCAATTGTAACTAATCAACAATAGAGCTATATAAATACATCACCTCCATTAAAATCATTTTATGAAACACAAGTGTTAAACTTCTTTTTAACAAGCATTAAATATGTCTCAAAGCTTTCAAATTGTTGTTTTGTTTTACAATTCAATAGAAAATAGTACATATTCACCATCTTCAACCACCACCATTATTATTATTATCATCAACATTATTGCCGTCATTCTTAAGGTTACAATTAATATTATTCCAAAATATAAATTTCACAAGTTATAGATTAATTTGAAAGAGTTATAGTTGTGTATGGTTTAAAAATGGTGTAAAAAATGAGTTGCTTTAAAATGGAAGAGTATGTTTTAGGTAAATTTATTTACCTTAACTTTTAATAATAAAACTTGTCCACGGTGTCCATTTTTTTATCCTCAAATAATTTACACTTTATCTTTTAGGAAGCACAAATACTTAGTTTTTTTTATCATGTTGGACACAGAGACCTCGAAGCACATGTTTGAGGTGCGAAATAGCGTGTATTTTTTTTTTAACACATGGCTGATATGCCAAAAAACAAGTGTGCCGCACTCACGACGGACTGCTAGTGATATATTGGAGGAAGGTGGGAATGACGTCACGTCCGTGACTTGATGATGCAAAGTAGAGGGGACCACTTCTATGGCATGAATCTACGATCTACAAAAGTCCACCTATCGGTACGTCTGAAGTGCTAATTTATCGTTGTATGAACTAGAAGTTGTAGTTTCTACTCATGATACCAGTGGAATTGACAAACGTGGAGATGAAGACATTATAGAAGTTGGGGATGAAGACATTATAGAAGTTTGAGATAGAGTTTCAATTTTTCTTGTAGGAAGGACTGATTTTCTTTTTTCTTTTTTAACTAAATTTGTGTGGTAATGTTTATTGGATGAAGAATTTTATACTATAGTCGCAATGAGTCACATTTTGTTTTGTACGATTAATTAATTCAAATGTATTACCACATCAATATATACACATTATTTTTTAATTATATATAAATAAAAAACCTAGGTACAATATACTTCAGAATTTTGTTAAATTGTTAAATTTGATACCAATGAAATAACATTTTGAACTCGACTAAAAAAGATAACAAATTTCCTTGACCAAAATATACACTCTCCATGCAAAATCAATGAGTACAATAAGAAATCCAAGAATGAACAAGTACTCAAGTTAACAAATAAAGAGTTCATATCACATGAAATCAAATATTTGAACAAGTATATGAATTCAAACATCTAAATTGAAAATAACAATTTTGAACATTTTATTTTTGAATTTCAAGATATTAGATGATAAAAAGCAATGTCCATGAGTATTTAGTTAGATCTTACATTAGTTCCCTTTTCAGGATATTTCCACCTGTGTAGTTTTGCTGATAATCCCCCATGATAACATTTATAGAAGAGGGGGCATAAAGAAATCAGAGCATAAAATTTGCTTGTAGAAATACACAGTTATTTTCTTTTTTTCATAATTACAGGGAGAGTAAACACGAGAGCGATAATACGAGAATCGGGGGCTCAACCGCAGTAGAAGAGCCTTTGATAAGATGAAAGAATATTACATACTATGGTTTTTACACATATAGTTGCAGGATCCAAATAGTTGTAACTTTCTGCAACTTACTGGGTAACTTTCCATCTCGGAGAAGAATGACCAAAACATGGAGAAATCATCACAAATTTTGATAGGCCGGAGAGCCAGCTCCAACTAAATTTACAGCGGTTTTCACCCGATGGATACGGCAATGCCCTAGTATTCAATCACTCGGATTCTAGATGATGACCATGCCCCGTGCGCCTGTCATAACTTCGAGTGTAGTCTCCATGGACACCCCCCTTCAAAAGCCTGCTCCAGTACATCTTCCATCCGCTTAGCAAGTAATATCTAATAAGAAGAAAAGCCAAAATCATTGGTTTTATAACAACAATAAAGATAATGGGACAGAGAATGCAATAATCTTTCAGACTACACGGAGAGAGAATATAATGATCAGGATCTGGTTGCACCACCTATTTTTCGGACTACCAACTAAGTCTAAATACTATTTTAGTCCCTACTTTTAACTTCGGTTCATTTTCGTTATTGTACTTTCTAATCATCCATTTTGGCTTTCGTACTTTTAACTTAGGTTCATTTTAATGCCCATACTTTCAAAATATTTGTTGTTTGTTTTGGTCCCTGTAATGTCAGTCCCTGTTAGCATAATTTTAACACAAATTTTATATACAATAAAAACCTTTTATAACTATATTTCAAGAAACTTAGTGAGTGAAGTGTCATGCTTAGATCGTGATGGAAAGAAATGAGATAAAAATAAAATTGAAAGAACCGAAATTGTCACTTTTTAAAAGTGCAAGGACCAAAACAAACATTTAGAAACGATAGGGATGAACAAAAGTTGAAAGTACGAGGACTAAAATAGACATTTTAAAATTATAGGGACCAAAATTAACCATAGCAAAATGAACCAAAATAGTATCTAAACCTTGTAAGCAATCTATAAAGCAACAGACCCAAACAAGAAGCTCAAGATCACCTTATAATGATTTTGAGATATTGGCTCAGAAGTGATACCAGCAAGAGGAAAAATAAATTTGTCTAAGAATTGGAATCTTAGGCAAGCCACATTTCTTCATTGCAAAATTATTGATCACATATTAGGGTTAACAAAATGCATAAGAAATCAATTTCAAATGGAACTACCTCACGCTGACATTATCCCTGCAGAGTAAAATTAGGGCAATAACTGGGCTTTTTTTTTTGTCATATGCATTTCGTTTTTGTTTGCACATCCTAATGATCAGAGCAACATCTTGCCTATGCATTGCATCTTACCTCCAGACTGGCAAGCACGGCAGAAGGAACTTCCACCAAGTCTTTCAGATTTCTCTCTGGTAGAATAACTCTCTTTATCCCATAACGATGTGCAGCTAATATCTGCAAAAGATCACTTGCATTAGTCATTAAATTCACGGACATGCCTTTATCCATTTCTTGGACATGAATACATATAAACATTCATATCCTCAAACAGAGGTCAAACTCAGGGGCTTAAAACCAAAAATTTCTCATAGAGAGTGCAAATTCAACTCAAAGTGCAACCATGACTACAAAGATGGATAACAGTTTACTCTAGACTCTAGAGGAACCCTCCACCCTCATGATAGAGTGATACACACAAAATAAGGCATGCATGCTATAGCACTCACTATTTTCTTGTAGCTTTGCCGACCTTCAAATGGATTTACTATCAATATATTGTAAACATTAATTTGCCCAAAATCTTATGCAATTAAAACTTCGTTGTTTGCAGATAAGCCAAATTCAGTTCTCTAGGATATCACAACCAGCATAAGTAAATAGAAACTTGTAGACAAGTTAATTTTAAATTTTGTGACTTCTTGTACAAGAACAAAAAAGAATCAGCAGGAAAAGAAAAATACCTATACATGTTCAGAATATGGCGGAAGAAAAATATGAGATATACCTTATCCTTGATGCCACCAACAGGTAGCACGAGACCCCTCAGAGTCATCTCTCCTGTCATTGCAGTATCAGCTCTAACTCTTTTCTGACCAAACAGTGAGACCAGAGCTGTTACAAGAGTCACACCAGCTGAAGGCCCATCCTTAGGCACTGCACCAGCAGGAAAATGTATATGAATATCACGACCATCCAAAAGATTGGTTTCACAAGCAGCTGCCAACTTGAGATCCGTTGCCCTTGCTCTTACCTGTAATTTCCAAATGATGAATGTTTTGGAAATAAATGTAAAATGTAATAAGGCTACTAAAATGTGCCTTATGAATTCATTTCAGGTGCAAATGGAAAAAATATCTGATATAATTCTCATAAAGGACTTAAGAGCATCGATCCATTCATAAGATGAGGCAGTATCGCATATTGAAAGATTGCACTAAACACATCTTCCCTGAGGAAGTTGACATCCTTGAGTGAATGTCTTAGTGTGTAATTATTTTTTTTATTTTTATTAAGGGTCTCAATGTGTATAGTGATTTATTTCTAAGCCGAAACGTCATGGATTGCAACAACCACTAAAGCGAGGGTTACTATCAAGGTACTGTCAGCTAAGTCAAGCACCATGGCCCATAGAAAAAAAAAGAATGATGGTAGATGTGTTGTTATATAGAACACAATTGTATCGGCCCCAATATTTTTGGATAACTCAGAATCAATAGATTTTTAGCTATTTGCCCCTATAACCGAGGGCACTTGCACCCGTCTCAAGGCTCGGACTTGGAGGACATCAAGAGTTTTTAGTATTAAGATTTAAGCTCACCTAAAGGTTCAAACACAAGACCTCATGGTAGGTGATACCACAAGGTCCTATGTCATTGCCAATGGGGCTGCCCCTATGAGCCCCCCATATTGAGATATATCAGAGACATCTTGTTGAGGATAGAACTTATGACAGAACCAGAAAAGGCTAATAACACTCATTTGTAGAGATAAAAATATATTTATGGAAACACAGAGTATTGAGATGAATATGATACCCAGGTAAGGGCTATCTGAGCTGATTCTTTAATGACATCACCAAGCTGCCCAGTGAGATGTAATTCTCCCTTTCCAGACATTGCTGTAGCCTCCACAAACTGAACCTCTCCCCCAAAGGCAGTCCAAACCAACCCAACGGATATCCCAGGCGATATAACTCGTTCTGCTGCTTCTCGGTCATCAAACCTAGGAGGCTGCATAACAGTAACAAGAATAAAAATATGTGAAAGATGCTTTCTTAAAATTCCAACCGAGAAGAAATGATAAGAAAAGACTGAAAATTTTTCTATTTGGGAGCTCAAGTATATGCCAACAAAGTGATAAAGATATGGTAGGCCACGTATGGAACATAGGTCACATAGCCGCTCAAAAATCAACAACTATTCTTTATAGCCCAACAGCAATAGATATTTTTAATTGAATATCTAACTTGAGGGCAGAAAGATTCATTGTTAATTGAAAATGACTTTCAATTTGTAATTATACTGCACTGTCTCCAAAGAAAGGGAATGATAATAAATTTTCGTTCTTCTTTTTTTTTTTTAATGAAGAAACCAACTAGTATTGACGCCCAATTATAGAAAAACATTCCTCAGATGTGATCAAGAACAAGGTGAAGAAGAAGCAAACTGGACATCAAACAATTAGTTCATTCATCAAGGACTTTGTAAACACACCAGTAATAGTTTCAAGTTACAGGCACATATTAAACAACTCATGCAAAAAAGGCCATAAGAATTATTACCCCAAGCACTTTTTCAAGCATAGCCTCGTCAACAACCAACAGAGAGGCTATCCTCAACGGGTTTCGTATCTCATGATCCGCTCCAATTGGGATGACCTCCATATCTACTTCAGCTCCATCGGAAAGTCTGTTTTCCAACAGAGGAGAAGAAACCTGATGCATGTCTTTACTCGTCGGAATCGTTTGATCTCTTTCCACAACTCTAACAGCAGCAGCACGAGCCAGGGCAGCCAAATTCCTCTCAAGACTTCGTACTCCAGCCTCCCTAGTGTATCTTTGAATCACATGTTTAACCATGGCCTATCACAATAAACAGGTACTTATAATTTGTTTTCATATATAAAAAAACCAGAAAACCATATACCAGATGTGAAACAAGCATTTCTGCTGCATGTCCATAGATAGAAAGAAATAATTCCACATTTATTCTTATCCACTCATGGCCAGTTATGGAAGCTTATTAAAATTTATGTTCTTATTTTCCGATTTTAAACTTTGCCTTTATGTTGTCTTCATTTGATAGATTACATTTTGTTGGTAGTTATTATGGCTTTCAATGCATTTTGGAGTTATGCATAGAATGAGTGGCTGGAAGTTACAAGAATTGTGTTTAAATCTTTGTCGGCTAGGGTTTCCTTTTGTAGGGTTATATATTTCTGATTTAGAATATTTTGTATCCAAATCTTGATCTTGATCATCAAAAGTAAATCATTTCAACTTCTACCTTGGGTTTAAATCATCTTGATTTGAGGGCTTTAGCATTTGTGATCTAGGAGTTTATATAACCATAAAGGTTCTTAGATCCAATCATCTTGATTTAGAATATTTTGTATCCAAATTTTGTGATTGAATGAAAGTCACATTTTTCCTTCAAAAGCCTATAACTTATTTTCCTTTCCATTCCTGCATACTAGAATCATTCGAGTACCGCATCATTCAAGTAGCCTTGATCAAACTAACTTGTGGGGTGATTCGAATCTTGAGTTTTGAGACAAGTTTCTTTACTCTTGATCTTGATCATCAAAGTAAATCCATTTCAACTTCTTTCTTGAGTTGAAATCATCTTGATTTGAGAGGTTTAGCATTTGCGATCTAGGAGTTTATATAACCATAAGGACACTTAGATTGGCTAGTGTTCTTTATCAGTAAGCTGTAAAATTGGAACTGGAAGTCCCCAGAAGCAAGAATTATAAGACAGCAAAGACAAAGGTTCTGTAGAATATTTACAGTTGTAATAAACCTTTTAGAGCATCCGGTGGTTCTCAGATGCTACATACTAAAGTGATAGGCCCCCAATTAAACATACGTACTAGTGCAAGAATAGGGAAAGAGAAAATAAGGAATAATGGCATGGTACTTATATGCAAGGTGGTTGTGTGGGGGAGGGTAGGCACTTGATTCATGGTGTATGTAGGATCAATAAAGTAGGGAGAAAGATGGTACGAGATAGGAAAAACTAGAAAAGAGTGAGCAAGAAACATTCAAAAGACTCTTGAAACTTCTTCCAGTTTGTACTTCTCTGATATCAATGAGAATGATACTTTGATCTCTATCATATTGATAAACCTATTAGTTGTAATCATCATTAATTAAGAGTTAACTACCTCTGGAATTTGAAGAAATTCAGTGTTTAGCCCATGCTGTTCCAAAACTCGCGGTATCAAATGCTGCATTGCAATCTTGAGTTTTTCCTCTGGTGTGTATCCAGGCAGCTCAATGACTTCCATCCTATCTAGAAGAGGAGGAGGTATGGGCTGCATTCTGTTAGCAGTTGCCACAAATACAACCTTTGAGAGGTCAAATGGGACATTCAAATAACTATTGACCATTGGTTAAGGAATCACTCTTAGTATCTCAAGGAACAAGAGAGAGTTTTAGAATTTCAACAGCAAAAGGCATTAAATATGTAAAAAATTTATATGCGAGTACATAGAAATAGTATACACGCCAATTATAAACTTGACCAGCAAAAGACCCTACCATAAAACAGCAAAAATTATGCAAAATATACACACAAAATTCCTACAAAAAAGGTAAGCATCATGACCTTAGCCCAAATCAGACATTTCAACCTCATCCACAATTAGTATCATATTTCTTTCTAACCATGAAACCTAGAAAGTCATTACTTATTTCCTTAAGAACAGATTTCACAAACAGAAGAAAAGGGTTAATGCCTCGAGAGAGACATTTCCAAGGACACCAATGCTTTAATATTTTTTATTTTTATTTTTTTAAATCATAACCATTACTTTGAATTCCATATTTGTTTTTGAAGGAGACCTAAAGAAAACATTATTCACCAGAATCTCCAAAACCATTCACCCAATAGGACTTCATTACAAAAATGAAGTTACCAATGCCCTGATCCTTAACCTTCTATTCTATTCTAGAAACTAAATGATCTTTCTTACCTTCATCCTTCCCTTTATAAAAACATACAGAAGCTAAACACAAAAGCAGGCTCTATCACCAAAATGTATGCTATGCACAAAAAAAATATAAATAAATAAAAACCATTAAATTAGGATACTGATCACTGAACTTTTTGTTTTGTTCAGGGTCAAGAACCTCAAGTAGAGCTGAAGCTGGATCACCACGCACATCAGAACCTGTCTTGTCAATCTCATCTAATAGCATGACTGGATTGCAAACAGCTACTCTCTGTAAAATGTTAAAAGAAGAAATTTCAAGGGTAGATAAGGCATCAAAAACGTAGTAAGCCAAAAGATAAAAAAAATTACAATTAACTGCAATTTGGTGAGAGGAATAACAACAAAAATTTATATCTAAGCCACTCCCATAAAGATGCAATAAAAACAGAAGCCTCTGAAAAATAAGAAAATTTGTCTTACACGTCTAAAATTCTCCTATTCCTTCCTAATCACAACTCTCTAAGGATATTCTTACCATGATAAGCACCTTAGCCTTCTTGAAAGGAATGAAAGCAAGGGTAAAGTTCATAAGGTGAAAAAGAAAAACCATGCTGGATAAAAATGAATTGAATAAGCAGCATCAAACACTATAGATAATGATCAACAAAACGATAGTTCAATCTACCAATAACTGCAAACATACGCTTAATCTCTGGCTAAATAATAAATCTTTAAGGAGCAATTACATTTAGACCAATAGGAGCATAGGGGAAGACTACCTTCAGTCCATCAATAAGACGCCCTGGCATGCTTCCAATGTATGTCCTCCTATGTCCTCTAATGTCAGCCTCATCTTTAACACCACCCAGGGATATGCGGACAAATTTTCTTCCCAGAGCAGCAGCAATAGATGATGCCAAAGATGTCTTTCCCACACCTGGTGGCCCAACAAAGCACAACACAGGCCCTCTTGCATCTGGCTTAAGCTGTAAATGTTGGATGACGTCATATAATAAAAAAATTTGAACTCGAGATGAAAATTTTGAGGATTGAAGAAAATTAGATAATAAGTTACCTTCCGAACAGCAAGATATTCAATAATACGTTGCTTGACCTTCACCAAACCATAGTGGTCACTATCAAGACGTTCCTTTGCGGCTTTCAAGTCTAATTCATGTTCTTCAGTTGCCTTCTTCCATGGAAGGTCAGCAAGAAGCTCCAGGTACACACGCAAACTGTTATATCCAGGTTGCTGAGGTTGCATTTTTTTAAGGCTCCTGTGAAGTTTAAAGAAAGAAGGGTGTAAAATTAGCTGATATATAAAAATCTCAGCTGAATAGAGATTCAAAATGCAGCTTGGAGAATTAGCTGACCATGATACAGTATATCAAAATTAAAGACTTGTTAAGCCATTGATAGTTTCCAGCAGAAACATTAATTTTTCTAGCAAGCTTTTAAGGTTGGTTGTGCATGGTTCGGTATCACAAAGCTACTTCCTATGATCCTTGTCAATATAATCTTTCGGGCCTCTACTGGTGGCAGCGTTTGCCCCATGCAGGAACATTATTTGATACCAAATGTTGCCAGCCTAGAGGTCGAAATTCCTCAATAACACTCGAAAGAAATTTTTTGATTCCCTGCATCTTGATTGAGCACACCCAATGAGTGGGAGGAAATCTAGTAAGTTTTTCAATTGATTCCCTGCATCACTACAAGGTCTAAGATCTTTTTTTCCCTCACTGACAATTAGGGGTACACTTGTAAAGCTTTGTACTGGACTGTGCTTTTTTCTCCGTCTTTAAGCAATTAATTAATTGAATGTTTGAAACATAGTTTTGATACTTGTACGAAATGGTATACACGCATCATATCCTTTTTTTAGGACTACACGCATCGTATAAGATAATGATATCAAAGCTGTAATCATTAATAAAAAAAAAAAGTTAAAACGTCTGCTTATCATCAACCTGTACAACACTCAGACTATACTTCCCATCACAAGAGTAAATATTACCACCATTTCAACAATAAAAAACAAAGCAAAGCAAACCTATTTCATTTTTGCTAGTGCTAACTGCGTGATAACTGATAGGAAATTAAAACTTCTGTTGCATAAAACAAAAACCTAAACTATCTCTTCTCAGAAAAGAATACCTCAACTCCCTCTGAGCATGCTTCCAGATATTTGAAGGCATTTCAGCACTTTGCATCTTTCTTTCCAGGGCAACTAAATCATCTTCATCATCGTCATCACCAAGCTCCTCCTTTATGGCCCTCATCTACACATCATGCAATAAATGACAAAGGTGGTCAGTAGTCTAGAATGATAGTCGTATTGAACCAGCAATGCCGGTTATCAAATTAAACAAATATCATTACCAACCAGCCACTGAATAACATGCTGAAATTTGAACTTTGTCAGAGGTACTTTTCGATAACAAGATATCTCAGAAAGAATTGAAATTATTCTCAAGAATAACTACAGTAATTAAAATATTAAATTACTTGAGAATGCAGTTAAGTTGGATCAAACACCTAATCAAAATTACAGTCGATTTGTATTTAAGTTGAACATAGCAGTTACAAAAAAGAAATAAAATCACTTATTTCTTTTTGTTATATCAATGAAAAGTATTTTTGTTTCTTGTCAAAAAAAAAATAAATAAATAAATAAAAAATCAGCTTAAAGTGTAGGGTTACCCAACTATTAGAAAAGATTGTTACATGTTACTAGTGTAAAAACCATAGGCATCATATACTTTAATAACGCTCTCTCTCTCAATCAATAGCAAAAGTAGCAGGTTGGCAACCAAAATAGAATTCAACACCTTATTTATAGATTCCACAATTACAAATAACCAAAGGCCATTAGACATTGACAACATTGATAAAGCATCAAATCCAATGTCCATCATTTCATCTTTTAGTGAATTACAAACTAGTAACATCATAAAAAATATATATATAATAAATAAATAAATTTTAAAAAAATGGAGATAATGTGATGTTACTACTGTCTGACTTTAAAAAACAATGATTGGTGGAGAATGCTAACCTGTTGACGCAAGAGAAATTCTTTCTGTGATTTTGATAGCTGTCCCTCTACCTTCTGCGTTATCTTCTCTGCTACACGTATTGACTGTTGCAAGTTAATAATAACATGAATCCACCAGAAGAAAAGGGAAGTTGAGGTGAATGCTCACTATTATTTACTTTGTGATATAATACTTGCCTGTAAATGCCTGTCCACTAACTCCATTGCTTTTGAAAGCCTTACTCTCAAATCAACTGAATCCAGCATAGATAATTGCTCTTCAAAACTCATCTCAAAACTGGCAACAAATATATCAGCCAATTTGTGAACTGGAACTGTGTCCAAAAGAACTTTTGTTCTTCCTCCAGTTTTTTGTTTCTAGGAGCGGGAAAAAATGTGAATTACTATTCCAAAGAATGACGCAGATGTACAGAGTAGAATAAATAAATAAATGAATAAGTGATTGAAGAACTAATGGGTTCAATTATAAAAGAAAATGAAATAAATATAATCTAGAAAAGTATAATCTCCATTGTAAAAGAAACAAATTTGTCATTGATCACTGAAAAGTTACCAACAGAAAACCAGCCACTAATAACTCCTTTTATGAGAAGTTAAAAGAATCGCCCAAACAGATTAGCGATTACACATTTAAACCAAAAAAAAGGTTACAAAAATTGTCCCCAACTAGTAGAGATTACATTACAAGACTAATTACAAAAAGAACTTGATACTGCACTCCATAAAGAAGCATGACTTTCAGCTAGACCCACTCTATCATTCCACTCCAAAGACTTCCCTTCGAAGATATTTTTGTTTCTTTTGTTCCAAATTTCCCGAAAGACAGCTTTTATTGAGTCAAAATCTTGGCTTTGCTTTGCTTTTAAATTCCAGCCCAAAACTGAAATATATCATCCATTAATATTTTATCAAAAGAAACACAGAAGATTCTGGAATTGTGGGCCCTTTTTTCCGCTACAAGGACACTACAAAAAGAGATTTCTTAGCTTTCCTCTGTTGTAAAGCAAAAATGACAAATTGAAAGACAGACTCACGAGGAGGCATTTTTTTATAACCTATTTTCAATACTAACCACCCACCCACCCACCCAACAGAACCAACCAAGCTAAATATTAACTTTTCTTGGAAATTTTGATTTCCAAATGGCAGCCTTTAACCAGCCAAACTAAATATCATTGTCTCTAGAAGAGAAAGAAACGCCTTCCAACAATTCCATCAATCCTCAAACATAAGGAAAATGTTCGAAGGATAAGTTCTCGGAATAACCAATTAAGTTTTCTCAACTATAACTTTAGCAATAATCTCATCTCCATCACCAAATTAATAGGCCACAAAATCAATGATTTCACATCTTACTTCCATGTAACACATGTCATCTCTCAACACCCTAACTAAAGGGAATGACTATGCTTTTCTTCTTTTTTTCGCTTCTTTTGGGAGCTTGTATCCTTGAACTTTTTCTTCCTTTTCATATTATCAATGAAAAGTTTGTTTCTTGTTCAAAAAATAGAACAAAAGAAGAATATCATTACTGTGTACCTGTTCAAGAACAGATATAAGCTCCATTGCAGTAGCTTTGAATTGTCGAGATAATGAAATAAAATCAGGGTCTTGCTCCACTTGCTCCAACTCTAATTAAGACGAGAAAAAAGGAAGCAATAACAACATCAGCAGATGAGTTCAAAAGGCAGCCTATTTGTTTAATCAACAAACTCAAAAAGTATGTCAGGAAAACCACTTCCAAAGAAAAGCATACTATGAAATATAATAACATCAGGAAAGCAAAGCAATCCTCAAGAGGAATGTTCACCAACACACTATCATATTCTCAATGCATCCAAGGCAGTAAATCCTTCAATTTCACAAATAAATATTCAACAATTTTACACACAGAAACATAAGTAAAATTACACTTCGATCCTATCAAACCTCAAGTTTTTGGTTCCAAATTTAAATACTAAAATTGTTTAACTCATTATAACATTAACTCAGTTTTTTAACAGGTTATATTACATCAAACCTCTAATTTTTTTTACAAGTTATATTACATAAAATGAAGTGTCCTATTAAATCTCTATGGTGTTAATGTTGTTCATTTAGCAGTTGATGAATAACTTCCGACATGTTTATTTATTATTTCAAGATTGCTTCGAATTAGAAGACCTTTTAACTGCAAGAAGAATCTACAACAGTAAAATATGTGCTTTGTCCTAGAAAGAATATAAGGCTATCTATTACATTTTTACAATTTCTTTTTTAGAGAGGCTTCTTCCTTGTTTGTCAATTCCTTCATGCGGGAAAATATTGTGAGGGCAACAGTTTTGAAGTTTTGGCTGGAAAGAAGTTCTAGGCTTCTGAAGGCAATGAGAAACAGACTAGAACGAAAGAGCGGAATACAAACCTATCTGGTCGTCATAATATAGCCTCAAAGGGAATTAGGATATAAGAATAATAGAGTTATAAAGTTAGTTTGGAGGATTCGTTTGTTTAAGGGAACTTTCTTATATTTTGTCTCAATGTTCTCTCTTTTTTCTTGATGCCTCTCCAACCACACGCTCTCATATTTTCTCAAAACCTAATTGCTAACCTATAAGTACCCTTCATCCTCCTTCGGGAAACAATTACATAATCTTAGATTTAGAGTTTTCTTGCATCGTCATTCCACCAAAGTAGAGGTTGAACAATGATTCATTCACATTGATGAGAGAAGATTATTGAACACAAATAATTTGAATAGAAAGCACCAAAAATAACCTTTTCAATCCAATGTTTACTACTTCTTATGTGATTGTCTTCTCTTCAACTTGTGAGATTTAGGTTCGAAGTTAAGTTAGATCCTCTCGACATAGGATTCCAAAATATAACAAAATACAGAATGGCTAACACCAAGATGATTTTAAAATATTGAGGGTCCAAATTCTAAATTGAGCATTAAGATTTTATAATCCGCAAGAGAATTGGTTTTTTTTTTTTTGGATGGGAAACAGAGCGTAACATTAATCAAAAGAGTGGGTGCAAAATAAAGATAATTGATATTTGAAAGTTGCAAGTTAATCAATAATAAGAACAGCTCCACTTCATTATACAATCTCTTGCAATGTGTTAAGTTCTCGAGGTTTAACTACAATTCATATCGAAACAAGACAGCTTTACACAGCAACACTGGAATTTGTTCTCATCTTATAGAGTAAGGTTAGCATAACAAAAAGAAATATCATGTGAGACTAACATCTTTGATACAATTACAATAAAGAAAATGGCTAGACATGATAAACACATGCTAAGCATCGCTCAAGAATGCTTCAGAATCCAATATGAATAAATTGTTTCAGAAACTGGAAGGAGGGAAAAATACCACAACTTCCATTACCAATGAAAATGATCCACAAAATCATAACCTTCCACCCACTTACAGAATAAAAAAAATGCAATCAACCACCAACCTGGCTTCGTCATTTCTGAAGGAGATATTCGGGCAGTATAATATGTTCCTCTGGTGCTGAGTTCCTGGACAGTGAATCTACATAAACCTTCTAGTACAACTGTATATGTAACTCTTCCACTCGGTTTCTCCACTCCTCTAGACAGCTGCAAGGCACGAGCAGCAACACCCCTGATAAAAAGTATTTCAGACTACCCCACCTTGCACTTTATTATATAACAATTAATAAAATAGCACAACATGACAAATTATATTTGAGTTATATGGAGAAAGATATTAAACCAATGAGCGAAACTTAAGTGAAAAAACTTATATGCAGTACTGCTATATAATAGTCAATTGAACAATAACAACTAGAATAAGTATGAAATGACACAATAACAACAGACATTATATACCTTGAATGCCATTGGATTACTTCCTGATGATTTTTCCCATCTATTCTTTGTGAGTCAGAGGTTCCAGCTTGGACCCTTGAACTACGATCTCCAGAATCACTTCCCATGCCTAGCCATTATTTTTTTGAAACAGTTAATTGATTGTTCCTTGGCATGCCATTATCAAATAGTACAAACACATGCATCACACGGACAAATATTCTTAATACAGTATAATTTCCAATAAAAATGCAGTCATTCAACACTAAATGGTTAATGAAACATACAGCAACTCAATTACCTTGAGATAACACGGGGCCTATTGCGGATGCTTCAGCATCATCTCGAACTGGAAGAATACCAATCAATCCCTTCTCTTCGCGCTGCCACAACTCTTGTTCAACCAGTTTCACACTGCGCCCAGAGTAAAAAAGGATTCTCATCAACTTTTTGACGTCGTCCATAAAATATACACAATCTCCAACAGCAAACCTTCGAGCTGACCAGATTCATTGTTTAAACATAAATATATTCACGTAAGCAAGTAGGACAGAGTATCGGAATTTCCCAATGAAGAAAACGTTTCATGAGTCCGAAAAGCTAGGAGAATGGGGGAAACTTTATGGAGTCTTTAAAATAAAGCTCCAACTTTAACTGAAATACGATTATCACTCGAAAAAATTCTAGCAAACAGAAGACAGAAGCCTAAGACTACACAGAAAGATTCGAACAAAACCAAATTCTCCCATTGACCTTCCTTTATTGCTAAAAGAAACGCCAAAAAAAAAATCGAATTCATACAAAATTTACTATATCATCCAATACAACTCCAATACCACGAATTAGCCCCGCAAAGTGATGATCCAGAGAGACAAACTCGGAATAACAAAAAAAAAAAAAGTCAAAATCGTTCGGAGCAGCCAATTAAATCAGAATTCTCTTGCGACTGGGCAAAGCACAGTATGATTATGAAGTCCAGTCATGCTTCCGTGGGAGAAATTCGAAATTCGAAATTGGTGAAATCAGAGGAAGAAGAAACAGTAGCATTTGTTGATTAATACCTGCTGGGTGAAGTGCATCGAATTCGAATGATGGCGCCAGGCAAAAGAACCTTGTTCCTGAACGGAAGGATTCCGAGTCGACTCGGTAGCTCCACCGATTCCGCCATAATTGCAGTTGGTGAAGAAAGAAAGAAGAGAGAGAGAGAGGGAATTTTAGCGAAGTGGAAATCGGAGAAGAAGGAGGTGGAGAGAGAGACGTCTGTGGTAGTGGTGTGGGTGGCCTAAACGACGACGTTGCGTCCTTCTTTGCATCAACAACAAAACAATATCCATTTTCGTTTTTCTAATCGCGTATTTAAAATGAACTCATTTTGCGGGAAACCCCCTCGTTATTCACATAATCTGTTTTCGCCTCGTTAGTTTTAGATTTTATGTATATGACCCAATTTCACCCCTCAAGTTTGGGTTATTTTCACAAATTGTTTTTGTTTTCTTAGCCGTGGACCGAATATACAAACGTCTAACTTTGTCGCATCAATTAGCACGTCCAACTTAAGAACCATCTCGGATAGGTTCTATAAGTCATGTTTAGTCACAGATTCACATAACGCTATGAAGATGCCTCCTAGTGGCGTGACCACCATCCAGATTCGAGTTTAAGCATCTGAAATACCCACCTTCCGACCGCCACCTTGTCGGACACCTAACTTCACATATAATCTTACTTTCATATAAATTAACTTGAGTGTCGAGGTGTTTGTCTGTCTTATGTAAATCATTCATTGTGTGACTGTTCAAACTATTTTCTCTGTCATACTTTGACTGAGTGCAACCAGTACAAACAATCTGTTATTATCCTATAGAATACGTAAGTTTTTTTTCTTGTGATAATGAATTTGTATTTTTTTAATTCAAGTACTTTCATTACATTAGGGTTTAAGGCTTGGTACAATATAATAATAAATTGATAAATTTTTGGTGGGTAAAGAATAATGTTAGAGATCATTAAACTTTTAAAATTATAAAATCTAAATTGAATTAACCAAATTGGTAATTTAGATTTGTTTTAAAAAAAAAAGGTTAATATCTTGAGGCGGTTGCAGAAATATTTATTAACAAAAAAAGGGAAATTTGAATGCCGCCGGCGCCGCCGAGCTTTTTCTTTACGACGCCAAATTATTATTATTTTAAATTTTTATTTTTATAATGTCTATTTTGATTTTTCGTATAAAAAACATTTTAATTTTAATTTATTTTAATTTTTATATTTGGAAATATTAGTTTGATACTATTTAAAATGACCATTTAATTTCATTAATTTCATTCTTTTTTTAAAGCATTATTTTCATTCTTGGACTTATTTATTTCATTTACAATTTTATTGCAATACTTCACTCATTAAATTACCCTAGTATAATAATAAATTGATATTAAATAATTTATATTGTGTATAAATTTCGTGTTAAGGTTTTGTAAGTAACTTTTTAAAAGGATGGGAATTAAATAAACGTTCCAGAAATATAAAAATTAAAACAAATAATTATTCAAACGTGAAAAAGATGTTTTCCACTAAAATAATTGTTTGTACGATTCTCTTTTGTTTTTTTAACTCTCTGGATAAGATCCCAACTTTCATTTTTATTTATAAAATAAAATGTGTCTATTTAGTTTTCTAACGCATATCTAATTGAAAATTATCTTTAAAAACAAAACTAAAAAAGATTTAGGTTTATTCTTTCAATTATTTCCCAACTTTCATATTTTATTTTGATCATTTTATATCATTGGTTTAGGACCTTGATTGGAAATCCCGATTTTATTTTTTTTATTTTCAGATTCACTTAATCAAATGGATTATGGATTAAGTGAATATGCGTGATATGATTTAGAAGATTCGCTTTTTAAAAATGTTTAAGATGCATAGTTATGTTAAAAAGGACAAAAATTTTGATAAACATATAAAATATAATGTATTATACGTCTAAATATTTTGTTTATAACTAAATATAGTTTACAAACATATTACTAAACACATATTGAACAGTTTTTTAATTGAGATTCAATTATTAAATCTGCGCATATCTGAAAACATGATAAATTTTCATTGAATCTGTGTTTTCAAAATTATGTTTTCTAGTTACCAACCAAACGCACTATTAATTTTTAAATATCCAATTTTAATCATTACTTTCTTAAAATAGTAGTAATAGTTTTAGTGATTGTCTGAAGTTTCAATAATTATTGAACATAAAAATGATTATATTTTGAAACCTAACAGTCTACTACATATATACGGCTTTAAAAACATGCATAAACATTTATTTAAATAAACAAAATATATTTTCATATACCAAGTTTTTATTTAGTGAAATAATTGATATGAGAATAGTTTAGTTTGTTAAGATCAAGTCAACATGAATGCTTAATTAAATAGAATTATTAATTTTCACGAAGTCCAAAGTTCAAATAAAAAAGTCAATAACATATTATTTATCTTCTTATAAATTGGAGGTTTAAAAAACCTCGTTGAGCTCGAAAAAGAAAATAAAATACACGGTTAAAAAGGATAAAAAAAAGCAAATGTAAAATTTAATTTTAGTTTCTAAATTTTTATACTTTATTTTACTTTGGCTTAAATTAACTTTCAAAATATTATTGTAATCTTTCGATTTTCAACTATTCTAATGTGGTATTATTTATTTTGTATTTGTTGCAGTACACAATGTGGTAATTAAACTTTGTATATAAAATACTCTTTTAAATATATATTCATACTAAAATAATTTTTTCATATAAAATTTTATGAGAAAAAATAAAATAAGTCAAAGTCAAACGAGTCCAAATATAACAAAACAGAAGTTCATAAATCGAAAAAGTTAAATTATAAGTTTGGTCCTTAAACTTTTAAACACGGGATTTATTTAGTCTTTATGTACTTAAAATAAATTCAAATAAGTTTCTAAATGCTCAAGTTTGTGCCTCAATTTTGCCCATAAACTTTAAAAGTTTCTTTTAGGTTCATGAACTTCAATTTTGTCTATGTTTTGGGTACAAAATGTCATGGTTCCAATCCTGTCATTCCTACATATTACTTCTCCGCAGGACAATAACGAGGGATCCATTGAGATCGATTCAAATTGGACATACAAAATCTTTCATTGTTCAAGCTCTTTCACATGGATACAAAAAGAATCATTTTCTTTACAGTCGTATCTACTTTAATAAGAAAGCGCTTCTCAAAGGAACCGTACGTGACACTCTYGCCTCATACGGCTCCGTCCCGGCATCAGGACCTCCCCTTTCCTTTGACCAACGGGCCCTCGAACCAACCTCCGGCCTACACTTCGACTACTAATAAGGGGACAAGACCAATCAATTAGATTGGAGATGATCCCTTCTTTCCTGTGAGTGCAGCCGACAGACGAAATCTCCATGCATGCATTCTTTCTTTCCACATCTCTATTTTTTTCTTTTGGCCGTTTTTGTCAGGCATTGAACCATCGAAGAGCAGCTAACAAAAGGGCTTAAGCAAGATGAACAATAAAATAGCCGTAGACAGATGGAAAGACCGGAGACCAGAGACTAGAAGAAAACATCCATTTTTTTGGGTTCCACAAGCAAGCTATTATTCTGGGGATCCCCATTAAGGAGTTTAATTTGGTCCCTATACTTTTAATAACGATTTTATCCTTAAACTTTAGTTTATATGGCAATAATTTAGTCTCTAGCCATGAAAAATATCATATAAGTGTCATCTAATTTATAAATAGATCCCTTATCGATTGATCGATCTACACACATCAGAAATTTAACAACAAAATTTCACAATAAGAATTAAATTATTACAAATTTTAAACTACAAATACTGAATTGTCACTGTTACGTACTAAAATTCAAGAATTAGACTGCTACCAATTTGAAAGTACAATTACTGAATCGTTATAAAGTAAAGTCGAGAGATTAAATTGTTACTTCAATTAAATCACGAGGACAAAATGCACTTTTTAACCTATTAAAAATTAATATACATAAATATATATATTAAAAAAAAAACATTGTCCCTTATACACTATGTTAAGAATTTAAGAAGGATTGACCATTAAGCAAAATTTAAGTTCTCAAAAAAAAAAAAAATATATATATATATATATATATATTTAAACCGACACGCATTTTTGTTTATTTTAAACTTTTAATAAAAGATTTTGACCTCAGCAACATGCGGGCGGTGGAAGCGTGTCTGAGGCAAAACGTCAGAGTTAAATCGTCAGCAATTATTTGTTCAAAAAGGAAAAAAAAACCGTCAGCAATTATGACATCATCGCGGAACACACAAATTCTAGGTTTGATAGTTATCAACAAATATTTATTCAATCTATTATATGATTAATTAATTTTTCGAAAAAATATATTATTAATTAATTGATTAACAAAAGCGAACTTAGTTTAACTGGACATATTTTTCAGACTAAAAAGTTGTGAGTTCGATCTCCATCCACAAATTATACTTAAAAAAATTGATTAACAAGGTGTGTTATAAATTTTACATAATTATTATTTTAAAATATTATATAATTTATAGTATATAAAATGAAATTCTGGCCATCCGTGAAGATATTCGTCTAGCAGCTCGGTTCCTTTGGACATTTCCAAAATCTGGATCGAATCTGACTATTTTGAAACTATCTCTTTGATATTTATCATGAGGTAAGCAAGATCGCTCATGCATGCCCTAACCAAATTTACGTTTATCGATCTATTTTGTGGCTATTGACTTATCCTAATTGGCTCCTCTGTTTGGTGAAGTATGATAACCCATTTTCTATGGGCTTTATGGCAGCGTAAGTTCTCTTAATTGAAGTCTTTATTTTATATATATTATATCTTCTTTAGCTTATTCGCTTCGTATCTATCATCCGGGTTTTTGGTTTTATTGCTCGTTGTTTTGTCTGGTTCAATGATACTGCTTATCCGAGTGAGTTTGAAAAGGGAGAGGTGATGCTTTGTGCTGGACTCTTTTGGTAGCGTGTCCTTTTAAAGTAGAATTCATCATTTGTTTTTTCCTTTCCATTCACTAAGATCTCTTCCGTTTCATCGACTTTGTCTGGATCCTCATTTTCTTCCGAAAAAAGGGAAGCAACCCCACTTTTTTGTTCGTAACGAGGGAGATCTCGAATGGGGTTCTTCACGAAGTTCGAAAGAAAGGAATAAAAAAGACTTTCTCTATGGTCTTTTCATTCTGAGACATTATGGCTTTGGAGTCGACTCCGATAACAAAGAAGGAATCCATAAAAACTTTACAATCGGATTTTCGTCAAGACATAATTAATGGCTATTTGCGTGCTCAAAGACGTAAAACAGTTACTTGGAAACTGTTTCAAGCTTATGCCATTCTTATCTTTTTTTTTTGACAGACTGGACTTAGTTGAGCTATATATAAATTTGAATCACAGAATCCAAAAACAATTTTAAAAAATAAATCGGTTGGATAGATATTCACTATATTTGATAATCTAAGAAAGAGAAGCATAATCATGCCAAAACACATCTAAATTTATGTATTGATTCAAATTTTCATATGTTTGATTCCAACAATGGAAATAATTCTACAGTACTGTAAGGATGAAATTTTAAAGGTTAAGTTATAGAGTTAGTAATTCATTTCGCATTTGTATTTGATAAGTCCTAAACTTTAAGAAAATGTTTAGTTCTCAAATTTGTATTTAATAAATTACTGAATTTTAGAAAAATGTTTAATATGTTTAAACTCTTAATTTTGTATTTAATATGTCTATGAACTTCTAACTTTGTGTTAATATTCATCGACCTATTTAAACTCACGATGTTTTGATTAGAGATAGAAGACAAGTTGAGAGTACTATTAAACATATAATTTAAAGTTAGGTATCTAATAGACAATTTTAAAATTGGGAAATTTGACTCAATAGGCGTTCTGTAAGACATTTTTTGTTTAGTCATTTGATAATATGAAATTACATATTTACCCTTCATTCACTCTATTTCATTATTATTTCTCTTTCTCATTCTTCAACTTCTTCTCTACCTATCTTTCTTTCTTTCCCATTTTTTCTCTCCATCATCTTCTTTATTTTTCTAAAGTTATACAGAAACTGCCACTTTCTTGTTCCCTCCCTCTTTTTCCATAATTTTCTTCTTCCCTCCCACTTCCTTGAATTTTTTCTGTTATCTTTTTTTCAAAATCCCAGTTGAGAAAAGCTAAGGGGAGTTTAGATTTTTCAAAATATTTAGCAAATCTCATAGAAGAGGGAGGAGATGTTGCTGGCACAAACGTGAGACCCACCGTCGAAGAAGAATATCACCAGAAAACGCCTGGAGGGGGAGAGGAAAGAACGGGAGAGAGCGAGAGATGAGGGAGAGAGGGAAGAACGAAGGAGAGCGAGAGATGAGGGAGAGAGGGAAGAACGAGAACGAGGGAGAACGAGAACGAGGGAGAGCGAGAACAAGGAAGAGCGAGAACGAGGGAGAGCGAGAGAAGAACGGGGGAGAGGGAAGAGAGAGAATTGAATTTCTAATTTAATTTAATTACTTAAAAATCTATTTATAGAACGAATAATTATGGAATAAATTTCATAAATTATTGAATTAATTATTAATCTAAATAATTATTAATAAAATTTGGTTAATTTAAATGAAATCGTTAACAAAATTAAATGTAAATAAATAAAATGTTGGGTAAAATTCAAATTCAAAATTATTATCGGATTAAAGATTTTTTAATTAAAAATTTGAAAATTAGAATTAAAGAAAATAGAATCTCAATCAGATTAGTGTATTCATATTCAAATTTGAAATTTAAATCAAATTTGTTTAATATTTTTTTCCCTTCCTTAAAATCTCTCCTTTAATCTCCTAAATTAATAAAACTCAAGCAAACTCAAAATCAAAAACTAACATCACATCTTAAAATTACGTTTAATAATTAAATTTTCTAAATTTCAAAAATCCCACCATCGCACAATCTTCAATTTTAATTAATTTCCCTCAATTTCATTTTCCACAAGAGAAAATAAAAAAACTCACGTAATAATAGGGAGAAAATAATTAAATTTGAAATTTGAAAATGAAATAAAACTTAAATTACGATAGAATAAATGAGATTTAAGAAAAAGATTGAGGAGAAATTTAAGGAAACAAATTTAGATTAAATTTTAAATTTGAATACCAAATTACTAAAATGAAGGAGATTGAGATTCCAATTTAGATAACTTTTATCTCAACTTTCTCTCACTCTCTCACTTTTATCGCTCTCTCTCGCTCAACTTTCTCTCACTTCCTCACTTTTCTCGCTCTCTCTCGCTCAACTTTCTCCCTCTCCCTTCATCTCATTCCCCATCCACATCCCTAAAGTTAGGCTGAATTTTCTTCTTCCCAGAGCTTTCTTCCTCGACAAACGACCTCCTTCATCGATTTTGATGCACCCGTCGTTGGCGTCACCGGAATCATGAAGGCTGCTCGTTAAAAAGAAAAGAAAAAAAGAGAGAAGGTCAAGAGATTTAGGGTTCTTTTAGAGTAAAGAAGAAGGGAACGAGAAACCCAAAGAAAATTTTAGGGAGGATGAGAGAAAAAAAACTCACGGCGGAAGAGAGAAAGAATGGGTTAATGAAAAATGATAGAAGAAAAAAAAATACAGTAAAGAGAGGGAAGGAAATAGAGGGGGGAAAATGAGATAAGAGAGAGAAGTGGAAGAAGGGTAAATACATAATTTCACATCCTCAAATGCTTAGAAAACTTGTGTTTTGAGAGAGCAATTATAAAACTTAAAAGCTCGACAGAATGCCTATTCCCTCAAATTTCCCTTTAAAATTTAACACCATTCTAAAAAATTTAAATACTAAATTTATAATTTAATAAATATAAAAATATGCCAACGAAATATCACAACTATATAGACATAAAAGATATTTCTATCATATAGCGACAATATCGACGAAATATAAAACCACAACAACGTAAAAAGAAAAAAAAATTATATATATATTACGGGTTATTTAAAAAGTGTAAATATTTTTTTTCTCTAATTTAAATAACTTGAATAATCTCATCAAACACATCTAACAAAATCATATTTTCATTAATACTCTAGGTAATTTACATTTTGACATTATTTAAAACTTTGTTTAAAATTACATAGTACTTGAATTTTTCATGCTCAGTCAACATAAACTTAGCTAAGTAGTAATTGATACTGATTAAAATATCATGAGATTGAATATCCATCCCAATTATTGTATTAAAATAAATAAATAAAATAAAATTCTCCGTGGTACTCCCATTTTATTGTAAATCATGCCAAAGTATTTATGATATTTAGAAAAATATACTTCCACGTGTTTTAAATGTCCAATTTTGATTTAAATGAAAAGTTTGAGATTTGAAGGTGTCTTTCTACGTACCCAATTTGCTATTTTTCTTGTTAACAAAGATAAAAGCAAAGCCAAGGAAATTTGTAAGGTTTTTGGCAAAATGTCGTAAGAGCAATGGTCCGGAAGAGGTACACTCCAACTACTATAAAAGATTTTTACTGACTTTATATTTTATTCATTTTAATCGAAAAACTTTAAGCTTGACACACCAAGTTTATAAGTTCTTTGAATGATATTTGTTTTGAGATAGTGTTTTGTGTAATTAAGATCGAACAACGAATTTTGTAAGGTTGTAATAATTATTCATATAGTAGATTTTGTTTCGTGGGTCGTGATTTTTCTCCCGTCTGAAATTTTCCACGTAAATTTTGTGTTTTCCTTTTCGTCGTTGTTTCCTCTCGATTTCTAAATTATTTTTTATGCTTATTCGATATGATATTTTTTTCCATCAAAATTGTCCTATCTTTAATTTAAAAATTAAATAAAGAAGTTACGTTTTCTAAGTTTTCTTTTCAATTTGCTTATTTAAAATTCTAATATACTATGTATTAAAAAAAATTAGAATGTATACATATTTTCACTCCATGTTTAACATTCTGTTATATTTATTATTATTATTATTATTATTTTATTTTTTAGTATAACATGTTGGAAAGGGGATCCGAACTTACAACCTCTTGATGTATATGCCAATTATTGTTGAGTTATGCTCGCTTTGACTTATATTTATTACTTATATATATTTCAATAGAAAAAGATATTTATAAAGGATTTGTGCCTTGGCATAAAGTTCTCGATCCTAATGAGTTCTATACAATAGGTACAATCTTACGAACCGCTCCATCTTAATTTTATAAGATATTTTTCAAAGACTACTTTGGAAAAATGTCTCAAGCAAATTCTTATTTTCTTTGTTTTCACCCCTACTTGAATAAGTTAGTCAATGTAGACATGGAAATTATGTCCATATATAAAGTTTCATAACTTCCATGAGTCAATTATTGGGGTCCCTAAAAAGTTTATTTGGATAAGTCTTTGTCTTTGTCTATGACATGTATTTATTAAACTATACCTAATAATAAGCTTTTGTACTTTTCCTTTTAAGGGAAAAATACATATGCATTATTTTCTTTTTAAAGTTGGTTTCGATCAAACTTTTAATAATCTACATCGAGTTAATCAAGATTGAGTAGATTAGACCGATTGATGGAATGTTCCTAAAACGTAACTAAATTAAATTGATAAAATGTTTATTTTACCGTAATTATGACTTTTTTCTCTCATATATATTCATTTTTATTTTGTATAACTTATTAAAATCCTGACTCTCGATGGACACTTTTTTTTCTTATTAATAATATATGGGTGAGAATTCGAACATACCCTGAAACAAATGTTATGTTTCAATTAGTTAAACTATGTCCTGGTTGGCAAAAAGATAACATTTATTAATAACTCGTTGATGCATCGTTTAATATACGAGGCCATATTCTTAAATATAATTAATTGAAATTGCAATAAGATAGATATCTTATACCAAATAGTATTTATTAATTAGATTATTTTTATATGCAACAAATTTTTTTAAGGCTGATGTGAACATGTCTCAACTGACCTTTGAATTTTCTACAAATTTTAACTAAAAAACCTTTTCAAAATTAGCCTTTTGTTTTGTTGAAAATTTTAAAATTAGTCTTATTAGTTAAAAATTTTGACTTTGCATCTCTCATATATTTCTTTGGCCTTGATGTCCAAACTATCAAAGTCAATATTCCATAGCTAATTTCCAAAGTTGATTTGAACACGTCTTAGTAGAACAACGCTATAAAGTTTGACTTTTTTTTTTTAATGTTATATATATGTTTTATTTGATAGTATGATACGTAATAATTTACACCTACTTTATTCTAGTCTTTAAATATTTTATTAAATTTCATTGAGTATTTTTCTTTTTGAAGAAAAATTTCATTGAGTTATTGTCATTAACTTTTCATATGGCATTTGACAATAATTTTGAACCATTTAATTCCAAACATGTGGTTTAACGTTTTCGTCTTTGATAATATTTTACCATCTAATATTCACCTTTTTAACTTATATTCAACTTCAACATATATCATTTAATTACATGCATAGATACTCGAAGCTACGATATTGATATGTTAAAACAAAATTGAACTTAAGGACCAAAATGGTAATTTTTCTAAATGTAGGGATTAAATATAAATTTTAAAATTTTAGAAACCAAAATTGGTAAATCTGAAAGTATAGAAACTAAAACGTAATTTTGAAAGTTTGAGGACCAAAGTGAAACAAACCTTAAAGTTTAGGAACCAAAATGATATTTAAAGATAGGTTTAAAAACTACTTTGATCCGTGTACTTTTGGCTTTGTTTTATTTTAGTTAACGTGCTTTCAAAAAGTTCATTTTAGTCAAGGTACTTTCAACTTTTGTTTATTTGAGTACTTGTACTCTCAAAACGTTCGTTATGGTTCCTATATTTTTTAAAAGTGACAAATTTGGTCTTTGTATGCAAAATTTTAACGCGAATTTTATATATAATGGAAAACGTTCGATACAAATTTATAGCTACATTTCAATAAATATAACGAGTGACATGTCATGCTAAAATTACAATCGAAAGAAATGAGATAAAAATAAGAATGAAATTGTTATAGGGAGAAAAAAGGAATCCAGTGAAGCGAGAGAAGATCGGAGGAGAGCTAAGAGAGGGGGTCGGTACTCGGTGACCTAAGTCGGCCCCCCGGCGAGAACCCTAGAGACCCGACTCGACCGCGATGCATGCCGGCCCGAACCCATCGTGACCCGACTCTTGATCCGACGACAGGCCCATAACATGATACGCTGGTTCAGATAATTAGATTTTCTAGATGTATCAGGATTCGACTTCCATAATCCCTGTAGGGATCATAATTCAACTTTTATAAATAGGGAAGTAAGCCAAATCCTAAAGGTACGCTTAAATACCCTATTTTTTACTCTCGACTACTTCAATACTAACTTAAGCATCGGAGCCCATGTGGTAGGAGTCACACCAGTCTTAGGGTTATTTTGGTTTTGCAAGTCACGTCGATCCCTAAAATCCAAATTTCTGCGGCAACAGAAATGATCAAAATAGTCACTTTTAAAAAAATATAGGGACTAAAACAGGTATTTTGAAGCTTGGTGTTGAATCACGAAATCAACCAAGCGCGCGAACCTCGGCTCGGTACTGAAGGCTATTCGAAGGACGAACTAGAAACAGACTTGGACAGGTGACCTACAAAACATAATACACTTCAATACCAAAGTCAGTAGCTGGCCGAACTAAATTCGAGAGAGAATTTAGGATTCGCGTACCTTGGAATAGAGGAAATGAGTTCTATTTATAGAGGAAGTCTCCGACCGTGTTCCCACCAAGGCCTCAACGACTCTTTAAGGTAATCGTGAAATGCGGCGTGATGTCGTGGAGTATGTCGAAGAATGGATTGAGCCGAAGTGAAAGAACCGGAATGTCTTGGTCGGCTTTACTTGATTGAGATCGGCTTGGCCTAAAGAAACATGGCCGAGGTAAGGAAACTTTGGCTCCAGAAGAAGAAGCCACGTGTGCCTCTCCGGATCCAATTGTCGCATGCCTCATGTGAGTTGAGAAATCACCTCCAACATTTGGGACCTCAAGGAATATTAGGTATGGGGACATAAAGGCCAAAGGGCCATCGACTCCTGGGTAATCGAAAAAAAGGCGTTTTGAAAATACAAGGACTAAAATGAATAAAAGTTAAAAGTACATTGACCAAAATGAACGTTTTGGAAGTAGATATATCAAGATGAACCAAAACAGTGAAAAGAAATAAGTTAAAGTACTATTTTGGTCCCTTTATTTATAATTTGGTTTGATTTGATTCTTATACTTTCAAAATAACAATTAATTTATATTAAATGATTTATGTTACGGATAGAATTCATGTTAAAATTTTAAAAATAGGGATCAAAATAGTCACCTCTTGAAAGTACCAAAAAAAAAATATTTTTAAATTACATAGACTAAAATAAACAAAACAGTAAATATAGAAATAAAAATAAAACAAAACTAAAATTACAGGACAAAATAGTATTTTAATGAAATAAATGCTATAAAGCCCAATCCAATGGAAGAAGCCCAAAACATCAGGCTTGGGCCATTCCTTCATATATAAAATTATTTCATCACAAAAATGAAATTAAAAAATTTGACCCCAAACCGTTTAGGGAAGGGAACTCGATGCTCGCCGGGTTTCTTTACAGTTTTCGCCGTCGCCGATTTCCTGATCTGTTACCGCCAAACTAAAAACAAATACCCAACTCCTCCCGCCCTTAAACAAAATTTCAAAAAAACTTCACCAAATCCCAGATTTCCCCCTCATTCTCACCTTCTCCGCCCTCAATTTTGCCCTTCGATTCCCATTTTTCGCCTCCGTTCCTCTCCTTTCCTCTTGTTTTTCTGCATGGCGGCTCCGTCGCCGTCGGCCAGCAACAACAGCTCCGATACCGGCACCACCGCCACCGCCGCCACGGCTAACGTCGCTGTTTCGTCCAACCACTTGGCGAATCGTACAGGCACGCCGCCGAAGACCCTCCGTGGGCTCAACAAACCCAAGTGTAGGGTTTGTGGCAATGTTGCTCGTTCCAGGTTAAATTACTTCCTTTCCTGCCATATTTACTCCTTGTGACTTGAAATTTTAGTTTCTGATGCCTCTTCAAACCCTAGATTTGTTCTGTACGTGCATTCTGGTTGTTATGGTGCTTGCGATTATCGGCAATTTTTTTTTCTTTTTGTAGATTGATTTTTCGTTAGTTCTATGATAATGAGATGGTACTCGGAATATTTGATTTTTACTAAATTGAAACATTGCGCAGGTGTCCGTATGAGTCATGTAAGAGCTGCTGTGCGAGAAATCAAAACCCATGCTATATTCACGGTAAGAAGCTGATCTCTCTATTTGTTGTATTGGTATGTTTAGTTTTGCCGTGGTATGTCCATTATCCAACATTTCAATCAGTGCCAATTTGTCTCTCAACATTAAGTTGCACATATTATTCTTGTGTGTGTAGCCCGGAATCGCTATCTTCAACCCTGCCTTTTCTTAATAGAGATTTTTGAGAGAGGGGATTGTTTTAAGGGGAGGGGACATCCTTTGTAGCCTCATACAATTATGGTCTGGTGCCCTCCATGGGATCACTGAAGCTAGAAACTAAACTAGTGTTCCTCAGACCACAAGATGCACTTAGTGTTTTCAAAGGCTCTAATTTTAGGCGTAGAGACTGCTTGGTTTGTAAGAGGTTTACGTTCATATGTGCGCATACTAAGGCTTTAGGACTTTACGGCTTGTATGATGTTGAGAAGAATAACATCAGCTCTGATTGCATACTCTTCAAAATACAAAATCCCACTTATACATAGAGCATGGATTGTAATAAATCACCCATTACTACTTCTACTACCAAGACAAATTTAAGATCTAGGAGGAAAAAAGACACAAATAGGCCGATCCTATCAATATAGTGATGATGTTGAGAAGACATGAGACTTTATTTGAGGTTTATATCTTACCTTAGCTCTCCAAGAGAAAAAAGCCTTAAAGTTGCTGTTTGTAACCCCGGTTAGCGTAAATTTCCTTACTTTAATGAAATTGTCTCTCTGCTTCCATTTAAAAAACCCTTAAAATTGCTTTTAGCCTTCGAAAGCATTGAGCACTGTTTTCAATTTACTTTGAATACACTGTATACGGCCTCATTGGAGTGCCCTTCACACATGTTTTTGCAATACTCCCTCATTTCTTTTTAATTTAGATTGAGGCTTTTTGTTTAGTCACTCCCTCTTAGGCTTAGGGTTACCTCTCCCCCAAGGCATTTAGGTTGTTTTTGTTTATCTTTTTCCTTTTAATATATCTCTGTTTCCTATCAATAAAAGGAAAAAAAACATTAAGTACACTGTAAGATGACAAACTTTTTGCTTGCATAGAGGAAAGAGCTGCAAGACATTGCTTGATTTAAGTGATGAACATAATATGAAGTACAATTATATGTTGTAACTAGGAAATAAGAATTCATGATAAATAACTAAGAAATAAGAATTCATGATAAATAAAATGATGTATATGATTGAACATAAATATATTTGTATTTGAAGAGTTTACTTTGATGCCTACTTGTTTGTGTCTTCAGACTTCAATCGGTAATGAATTAGTCAAAAGTACTAAAAAATGAATAAGATTATTATTATTATTTTTATATAAGAAGCTTAGCTTTCATAGAACGTGAATCATATAAAAGAGCAGCCCAACAAAAGGAGGCCGAACCTGAAGGAAGGACCTCAAATTTAAAAGAATAATACCTAATTGATAATTAAAAAAATTCCTAAAAATAGAAGCCCATAAAGAGGTGTAAAATGAATACGCTAAAAGTTCTGTGATTTTTCTCAATCCAAATGCAAACAGGCCTGCCAAAGAAATCTTCCCTTCCCCTTGCAACAAAATCTCCTCCAACATTGACTTGCAATCTCTATTATGCACCAAAGAGACCCCTAAACGCTCTGAGAAATGACATCACAAAGAATGAAGGAACGACAGCTCTAGAGGAAATGATTAAGGTCTTCAGATGCATATGATGCACCCACCATTGAGGCCCTATGAACGAGCATTGGATGACCTTAATGTACGGGGTGAGAGTCAGATTGGAGAGAGAAAGAGGAACGGCTGGAAAACACTCCTGAAGGATTAGGAATCCATTAACGAACATACCTAGCCTAAGGGCAAAGAAAGAAGCCAACCTATGCATAAAGTTGAGAAGAAACATCATGCGCTTCCATATTGAACAAGGGAGACCCAAAGTAAAAGTTGTACCAGGTGTAAATTGTAGAGAAAGGGAGGACAGAAGCCACGAAGGTAAATTTTAAAGAAAAGAGATGATAAACACGAGGGGAGGAAAAAGGTAAAATGGAGTATCCCCCATCAATCCTCCCAAAAGCAGGCAACCAAGTTGGATTTAAAGCGTCTTGTACTAGGTGGATTTGAGTATAAAGCATCTTGTACCGAAGGTTTAATTTTTGCTCTTTCTAGAGTCGGAGATAAAGCGACTTGTGGTGCTAAGAAATGCAGGGGGCAGAAAAACTATTGTTCCAAACTAGGCTTGTTTTTCTCTCTTGAACACTGAATACAAAGACTTTATTTCGCGTATGACATATCTATAAATGAAGTCATTCTTTCAAAGAGAAAGAATCTGGATTGATTGGCCTGGACTCTCTTTCATTTAATGTTAATCTCAAGATCCTTCTTTCTCTCTCTATCTCTCTCTTTTCCCGAAGATAACCAGGATCTTTTAAACTGTGACAAAAAAGTTTTACGTAAGTTGTTTCTATTCTAAGAGTAGTGAAACGTGATTGTGAGTGGTTTCTGCGACAAAGCTCTCCTTTTTCAAAGTATCCTCAGGTGAAGTAGTCAGATTTTGGGAGGACTCTTGTATTGATTCTGCTCCTTTATCCACCACTTTCCTGGATCTGTTTGCTTTGTCCGCCAAAAAAGGTATGTCCATAGCAGATTGTTGGTATGCAGAGGCATCAACTGGAATTTGCGCTTTAGAAGGAATCTTTTTGAAAGGGAGTAGATAGGAAAATTTCACTGAAAAAATTGGATTAGTTATTGGGCATGGTAGGGATATTTTATGATGGAAGGCGGATCCCTCTGGTAGTTTTTCAGTCAACTTAGCCTTTGTGGCGCTCACGTCCCCTTCTCCCAGACTTAATTCGGCCACAGCAAATTTGATATGAAATTTTAAAGCTTCAAAGAAGATCAAATGCTTCATTTGGACTCTGTTCTACTGGGGAGTCAACACTACAGACAAACTACAGAGAAAACTCCCTCGCTGGACCCTTTCACCTTCTGTGTGCAGAATGTGTATGAGTAGTAATGAATGTGTGGACCACCTATTTCTACATTGCCCTTTTGTTTTAAAAGCTTGAGGGTTAATAGCTTCGCTGTTGGATTTCTCTTTTTGCATCCCTAGAAGGATTGAAGACTTTATTGCTGAAGGGTTCGGGGGTATGAAGCTTAAGGGCAAAGCTTGGGTTCAGTGGAATTGTGCGGCTCGGGCTCTACGTTGGTCTATTTGGAAGGAGAGGAATAGACAACTTTTTGAAGATAAGTTGATATTGTTAGATTCTTTTTGTGTGAATATTAAGCATCTTGTTTCTTGGTGGGCTTTACTACACAAGAAAGCTTTTTGCAACTACAATCTTCTTTTGCTTACACAAGATTGGAAAGCAGTGATTGTATAGAGCTTTGGGGAGGGTTTTCTCTACCCTCCGCCTTTTGGTTGTTGCCCCTTGAGGGAATTTGTGATTTGAATACACACCTTTTGTTCTTATCAAAGAAATAAAAAGTGAGTGGTTTCTGCAACCTGGATATATTACTCGACTCCCAGGAAGTTGGCAATTTGGTGGGTTCCATATTTTTTTTAATAAAGTAAAATAATCAAGAGCCATTGTAAAATGAAGCATAGATTTACAAGTAAAAATGGTCATTTTTTGTAAGTTCTATTCCACCATTTCTCTTATTGAAATATCGACATTTTCTAGGAGAAAAAATTGGTTCTGTGGGATACATTTTTGATATCTCTCAGATGCTCATGGAGTTACCATATAAATCAAGTATTTAGAATTTATCTTGAAAATTAAATACAGTCCAGGCATTTTGAACAGGAATATAAGTTTATGTTCATATTTTGTTGTTGACTAATCTGCACTTATGCCTGGTAGCTTGTTATGAGGTTCTGTAGGACTTGTGGTTTTGTTAGATTGAAAGCTTGGTATATGATTATGATATTTTTGATTTTATGGTGCAGTGCTAAAAGCAAATGCGACTTTTCCAGACAAGACGCCTACTTCTAGCTCTCCACTATTTGAGAAGCAATCAGCAGACCCATCATCATCTGGGTAAGTATGTGAGTTCTAGACACCATTTGATTTAATTTTATTATATCTATATTTTGTCCTGACATTGAGAAAGAATTTTGTTCAGGATACTGCTTTAGTCCTGCACCAATCGTGCATCTCTTATGTTATTTAAATATGTGAATGCTGTCATTCATATTCTTCAATCGTACATTTGTTAACATTGTTAGCTGAAGGTTGGAAGTTACTGACTTTAGACTTAAATCTTCTCATTGGACCATTGAAAATTGGGCTCTTCATGATATTATTGGTTTAAGACCGCGGAGGATTCCCTTCCCCTTTTTGACATTTATGTGAACTCAAAAGTTAATTGGATAATTTTCTTCCCCTGAGGATGATATCAGATTATTCTTGGGATCCAACTCTCGCTGTAGCCTACAATCCAATATATACTTCTAATACCATGACAATCATGTTTAATTAGGCTACCATTATCAGAGTCTTAATATTCTAAGTTTCACACTTCAGAACTATATTTAGGCTTCTTGCTCTACATGTTGAGAGTTTCCTTTTCGATGGTTGTGCTTCAGGACTTCGCTTAGAGTAGCTTCACTTCGTCAACTTTCAAACAACTTTTCCCAATTCAACAGTGTGCAAATCCCACTCCGTTCAAGGAAGCCATTGACTCGAAAGGTGCTCATAATTGTCAATTTATCTTCTGCTATGTAGTTATTGCACTCAAGTAGAATGCCTTGTTCTAATTTAAGAAGGTTTTTAGGATGCCGCTGCAATTAATGAATGGAGATTTTCAAAGTTAAGGGAATTCCGGGAGAGACATATTGAAGCCGGAAATGAAGCTTTTGATCGATACATGCAGAACGTTAATCTATTGGAGGAGGTATTTTCCATGAAATCTATGATTGATGGATCTATTAAGGACGGACCCTCTGTAAACTCTTCTGCAGAAGCCAACACCGAGGAAATGGTATCTGGATTGAAGTTAAAGATAGGATCAGATCCAATTAGATCAGATAACTCCAGAAAGAGGATACAGCAAATTGTCGAGGATGGACTAAGGAAACTTAAAAAAGTCAAGGTTACCGATAAAGTTGATGAGGTGACCGACCAAGCTGAACCTGATAAAGTTGCTGATCAAACAGATCTCAATGACGGGTGCAAAACAGCAAAAGGTTGGCCTGCCAAAAGAGCTATAGCCTTAGGTGATCTCATTGACAAGTTAAACAAAGCCAGGAATGAGGAGGATCTAAAATCTTGCTTGGCAATGAAACATCAGCTTTTTAACCCGCACCTAACATCCAGTCAAGCAGAATCTGAAGAGATTGACATGTCCAAGGAGCAAGTTGTAAAGAAAGATTTAGAATCAAGGAAAGAATTGGGTTACTCACTGCCTAAGTTGATTAATAAAACTAATATCGATCAAGAAACTCTGAACCGAATTGATGCCCACTTTTCTTCCCTCAAGCAGATAGACAATCTATGATTTGGTGCAGATTTTGCCATTTTTTCTATTGGCTTTAGGCTAAAGGAGGCTCCAAACATAATGCTGTTATGTCCATGTATAATTTATTCTCAACAGCCATTGATGTTTATATGGCAATAGCATTAAATGTGCATTATCCTTCCACAAACTCTACACCTGTTTATTTGATCTATCTTATTTGTGATGTGCTACAAAATGAGCAGGATGGACCATGAACTCTTAACTTGTGCTTGAGACTAGGATTGGCATTTGGGGGTGTTTTCAGGGAAAGATCTACTAGAAGGTTGTGAAAAGGATGTTGAGAGGAAAAAGTTTCCAACATGGGCTGTCTTTTTTGGGCCAGAAGATTGCAAATAAATGGGCCTAAAAAGTAGTAGTTGAACTTTCTTTTCTAAAGTTATAATTGCAGGGAAAAATCAAGCTGGATGTTGGAACATGTTGTCTTCTTGAACAGGATATATTGCCTTTTTGCACAAGTCAGAAAATGAGGTAGTTCAGATGCCTCATGGAAAAGGTAATTCCCTCTGCTTTCTTTTCTTTTTTTCCTCCACTAACAATATCTGCCTAGTGTTGCCTCATTCCAATTGCTAAAGATAAACAATTGAAACCAGTAACTCTCTTCATAATGGGGACAGCCAAACACAACAATATCTCTCTTATTATTTCTCTTTGAATCAAAGTCATTTGCTTCAGATGGGTTGCTTCCTTCCACATTCCCTCCACCAGCCAACCAACCAAGACCCATAAAACACTGATCTTATTATGACAAAGAATTCCATCTGAAAGCTTTTCATTTGGAGTTTCTTAATGGGATGTGCCTTTTTCTTTGCTTTATTCTTCAAAATCTATATCTTATGCATATAATTACAGGTCTCAACCCGAGGACAACTTTGGTAGTGGCTATCAAACTTTTATAACCCATTTTTTTCTCTCCTTGGAACAAAAAGCTGTCAAATGCTTTCAATTTCAATGGCTCTGCTCATCTCAACATCTTTCTTTTTCAGAAGCCATTTTGCATTTTTATCAACCCCATTATCATGGCATTATATGATTCTATATTTATGTGTGATGATTTAGATCATTACCACAAAATAAAAAAAAAACTTCTTCAGAAAATTATTATTCATTATGAATAAGTCAAGGAAATGGGACAACCACAATGAAATTTATATGAATTATTAACTCTTTTAAAGGTTTCTTTCTCACATGCTTTCCTTTTGCTGCAACCTAATCTCTCTTTGCTTTTAAATGCTTTGCCATAATTATGTTGGACTAGAGGCTACTAATGATACATACACAATCCCACATAAAAGATATATTTGTGTATTATATAAAATTTTGGTTAAATTTCAAGTTTAATATGGAATTCCAAGATTGTGGCCATTTAGTTCCTTTACTAATGAACTTTCAATTTCATGTTTAATAGATTTTGCTATTAATTCTATCAATTTAATGCTTTTATGACATCCCGATTATATCTTTAACAGGTTACATGGCTGATTGATTTTGAGCAGGTTGAGACTTTTAAGGGAGTTAATATTAGATACAAAATTGAATTCATCTATTAGATGGAACCTAAAAGTTTAGAAACCAAAGCTTTAACTTGGTTCGTTGAGAAGTCAAAAATTTGTAGGGAAGTGTGCGTGTTTGTCCAGCAAATATCCAGGCAGGAATCAGAGTTTGTGCATGATTGTGTGATTGTACTACTAGTGTTTCTGATTGATGCCATTTCCACTGCCACTGGCTGATGGTTTATTAATTTCAGGCTTCATTACAAAATATTTTCTTTTGAATCATGTTGGCTTTGTGGAGCACCCATATGCCCCCACATGGCCTTTGCACACTGCTCCAAGTTTTTTGTATTATTTTTTATTTTTTGAGGTTTAGAATGCTACTGGGTCAAGTTGGTTTGGTGAACCAAACTTATATGCTTGGATTGACTTGATTTGGTTATTTACAAGGCAATGTACTTAAATTCATTCCTTTTATAGCTCATCGATGCTTCAAACAACTAGGGTAATAGATGTAATGGAATGGACGAGATGAAACTTAGAAGAAAACTACAGAGAATGGAACATAACGAGGACATAGGTTGCTAGTTTTCGGAGCTTCATGGAGAACTTAATTAACATGGAGATTATGGTTATCAAAGAGTGGAAAGACTAATTGAAATGAAGTTTTACGTTTATGATTGAGTAGTTGATTGTGTCATACTCTACCAACGTTTTGTGCCTAAACTCACCGACGAATACCAATTTCGTCTCTAAAGATTACCTTTTCTAACATTTGATCTTGTGTTAAACACAATTTGGTGCCTAAACTCACTGCGGATGAATACCAATTTGGTCTCTGAAAAAGTATCTTTTCCAACATTTGATCATCTGTCTCAAGAAAGGTTAAGATATTTTGCAAATTTCATTCGGCACCATTTTTCACAAACTTTTTGCCAAATAAATTTGAAATCTTGTTGAAAAAGACTATCTCATGTGAAAACATTATTTTGTTGAGAACGATAAGAAAAATGTTTCGTTGGGAAAAAGTTCACTTAAAATCATTTTTCTTTTGTCGGGTGAGAATTCATACTAAACTAGTTGTTTATGTTTTCTTTTTCACATTGTTAATCACATTAATAATTTCAAATGTTTGTATATCATCCAAAAGATTACCACATATGTTACATGAGGTTCAATCTTTTATCTGTATATTTGTTATATTAAAAGAAAAAAACTTACCAGCTATAATTAATCAGGATTTTAATTCTTGAACCTAATTTTAATTATATGATCGAGTCAAAGTTAATATATATATATATATATATATATATATATATATATTTTTGATAAATAAGTCAAAGTTATATTAAAGAATACAAACATGAATAACCGATGACAATGCCACTAATTTCTTACTATAATTATTTTATAATACCAACAATTCAATTAAAATTCTACTCTTACCTTCATCATAGATAAGCCTGTGAATTGACAAATTAGGTTAGGCAAATCTTAGCAAAGCATGATATTGACAAAAATTTATAACTCAAAAGAAGATTATTAGCAATTCAGATGGTCCCTACCCCCAAATGCTTCAAATTTTGCCCTAAAAACCTGCAATTATTCCTCTCCATACAAGTGTTTGTAAATGTATGATTAATATTAATTATTTCTTATCCTTAGAATACTGAAGACAATTTTTTAGTTACATATATAAATGCTTCATTGACAAGGCATGTATGGCATCTCTATTAATTAATTGGAGGAGGATTATTAGGTTAAGAGAGGTAGGTGGAATTAGGACGATGGGATTAGCTTCATTTTAAGAAATTGGTTCCAAATTTGCAAATGTCTTGAATTGGATCAAACAAAAATTTTTCAGAAAAAAAGTTTGAATTCCTCCAACTTTTCTAAACTAGTCGTACCATGTAAGCTTATCCTAAGCTGCATTTAACATCCATTGAACATAAAAGACTATTGAAAAATATTAAAATATAAACCACTAAATTTAAAACTTTTCAATAATAGAACTAAATATAATATAAAATTTTTTTAAACATGAGATGGTAACTTTGCAATTGTTTCTTATTTTATATCTTTCTCAACCTTTTTGATGTAAGTGTAGCATTTGAATCTTATCAGCTTAGGTCAAAAGGTGTAATTTTCAAGGGTGATTTTGATTTTGATGGGATTTCCACTCTTCTTTTATACACAAAAAAAAAAAAAAAAGGCTTATCTTCACAACTTTTTCTCCTAATATTGCTTCTTTTTGGTGGGTTTCTTTGATCATCTCAAATTATTTAATTGAAGGAAGTGCACATTATATTAGAGGGTTTGGTGACTTTTTCTTTTTGATGTTTTGGTAAAGTTTAGATTTTCAAACCTTGAGAAGTAGATAATAATTGATGTAATGTTTACAAGTACTCACATATAATATATATATATATATATATATATATATATAAATCAAGATAATGACTTGTAATCTTTTTTTATTTAAACCTTTGGTGTGAAGATTAGAGTATTAAATTTTTGTCTCGATACTTTTATATTTATGAATTCGTATCAATGTAAATATTAATCGACATTTCTGTAGTAGCGTTAAAAAACGGACAAAATATTAATTACAAAAATATCTACAAAATGTCACTAACATGGTCATAATATTAATAATTAACCAATTTTAACTTATTTGAAATGTGTGTTAGGTTTAATTTAGATATGTTTTTTATAATTTTTTTTAAGAAATATATATCGATTTCGACCTTTTATCAATATTTTCATCGATATTTCCATAAAATTGAGATCTCGACGTCAACCATTTAAAACTCTGTCAAAGATTAAAAAAGGGATTTTTAAATGGATGTTTCTCTAGAATTCCTTTTTTTTTTAATCATCCAATTATACACATACACACAGATTTATATGTGTTAAATTAATCAGTATTTTTCTCTCAATTTTATTCTCAATTTGTTTTCTTTCTGATGTCACGGTGTTGCATTTTCTAAAGCCAACCTTGAAGAATCTAGATAGTAGATTTGATGATCCTCTTCTATATTCAATTTTTTAACATTTTATAAATAGTAATGACCTTTTTTTTTTTCATCACGAAATTTATTTTGTTTTATTTTTTAATTTTAATGAAGAAATTAGTGGGGTAGGAAATTTTAATCATGGATGGAGACTTTTTATTAGCTAGAATTTGTGAGTTGAGACATCATTTACTAGTAGTTATGATTTAGAAAGAGTATTTATGCATATTATTATTATATAATTATAACTAGATATATAAAGTTTATTGAATGCATGTCTTGATAACACAAGTTTAGCTCATTTTTATATTTGTGAGTGTCTGAGCTAGGATCAATTTTTTTTAGTACAACATGTGGGGGTGGGGATTCGAACTCATGACCCTTTGGTCAGAGATAGGAGCCTTAATCATTTGAGCTATACTCGGTTTGACAACTTAAAAGAATCATTGATGTGAAAGGGTGAGAAACCAAATTAGAAACTTTTTTTTTATTTGACACACTTGGTATAAAAGATAAATATGAAAAAAAACTCTTAAATTATATAGCAGAAAACCTGAACAGAACTGGTTAAGACATACATCAACGACTAAAAGGTTCGTGGGTCCGAAAACCCACCCACATATTTATGTATTAAAGAAAATAAAGAGGAAAGATATTCAAATTCAAAATTAAAATAGGTTGTCGAGATAATCAAATAAAATAACTGAAATAACTCACTAGAAAAAGTTTTATTTTTTTTCTTTCTTTTCAAATTCAACAAACAAACACGTGGGGTTTAAAGATTCGAACATCCGACCTCCATGAGAGTTAGGGAAAAAAAATTAAAGTTGGAGAATTAATTTAATTGACCAAACTCATAAATTTGGAATCACATGCATGAATTGGGGCACTAAAAACACAAAACCCTAACTGCCCCCATCATTAATTGGTCAAGCTCTAGGGTTTCCTAATTATGAGTTTTTCTTCATTTTCCTTCCATTTTATGAAAGAAAGAAAATCCAATTGAAAGGGAAAAAAATATATTATCAAATGGGTTTAATATTTGTTGTAAAGGAAAAAAAGGAAAAACAAAACAAGAACAAATTTATAGCAAGAAATGAGTAGTGATTTCATAAAATATTATAGAAAATAGAGTTTTTGGCAATTTGATTTAACCTCATCAAATTTTACTTCCCTTTTTTTCTTTCCTTGTGATGGCTAAGTGCCCATCACTTTCCACTAAAGAAAGAAATAACTGATCTTGTGAAACAAACAACAAACTCTTCTAGATTTTCCCCCACAAATTTATTGTCTCTAATTTACCTTTTAATCTGATGGAACCTCTTTGTAAGAGCTTGGTATACTGTTCTTTCATCAAGTAATTAGCTATTTTGGAGTCTGGTCGGTAACGTTCATGTTTTTTTTTCTCGTTTTAAGTTCTTAAGAAATATAAGTGTTTGGTAACTGTTATGTTTCTCATGCCTCTCATTTTTAAGAAATGTTTTCGAAATTGTGTTGAAATTTTGGAAACAACATAAACAAGAATTCTCATTCTCGTTTCCAATTTTTTTTTTCAAAACTTAAATAGAAGTATTATTTTATTATTCTTGACTTATTATAAAATTCAAAATAAACATTTATTAATAAGTAAATATAACACAAAAGTTTGAAATATTTAATTTAAAAAATTAAATTTCATATAAATAATTTACATTTTTCACTACCAGAAATAAGAAAGAGTTACTAATCATGTAATATAAGGAGATCATTATTTAGTACAATTAATCGAGATACGTGCAAACTTACCTATCAATGATTTGAGGGGTGAGTGGAAAAACAATATATTATATCATATTTCTATCCATGTGAAAGGAAAAATTTTGTGGAAAAAAATGATGTCAAATCTACCTATTAATTTAGAGTACATGAAGAGAAAGAAAAAGGAAAAATTGATTAGTGTTTGAAAATTCTATTTAGTTCTTCCACATAAAAACAAATATTTGATTAAGACATTGTTAATATTTTGTTGTAATCATAAAAAAAACCCAAATCAAGCTGTCTTCCTCGTTAATTTGTCATTAGCTCAATTTGGTCACAGTTATGATATACTTAATCTGGGAAACTAAAACTAATTATTTCAAATATATATTCTTTGTTATTATTATTATTATTATTATTATTTTGCAAAAGAAAAAAAAGCTTTCAAAATAGACAGCTCCACCGTGGATTGCCCAAACCAATCTTTTCAATCTCTCTCTCTCTCAGTTGCATATAAAATTCCTTTATTAGAATTTGTATTTTTATAAAGGCAATTACAAATACAGTTTTTTTTTTAAAATTAAAAGGTAATTGTAAATATCAAAATTTTTTAAATTCATTCATGACTGATATACTTTAGTAATGGGGTAATTAGCGTATATATTTTTATTTTACGTGATAAATTATTGTTTCGGATAACTTGATGATTAACTTAATTATATAAATCATACACCCTTAATGAAATATAATGGTCGTTCTTCCTTAAAAAAAAAAAAATAATTATATAAATGGTAGAAATTATGGTAATTGCTTTTTACTAATCTTAGATATTATTGACTATAATCTATCATATCAGTCATATGAATGTCATATTATTGAACTATGACAAAATAAATAAATAAATAAATAATAAGCTATACTTCTATATATATATATAATTTAATCCTCTCTGTCAATATCACCAACAAAATATTGATATGACATGTTTATTAATTTGTCATTTAGAATTAGAAAATACGTGGCTCCTTATCACCATTCAAAAATTGACAACCCATTAATTAAAAAAAAGTCTTTACTTTTGCAATTCTCTCTCTTAATTGTCAAATATTTGATAGTGGCGAGTAACAAGATTCCTCGTTACCATTAAAAAGCCAAGTATTTCTCTTTTGAATTTGAATCTCCGATCTCCGAAAAAGAGAGAGAAAGAGAGAGTGAGATTGTCCCAAGTCACATGTGCAGCACATGATCGTGCTTTGATCTCACAATCTTTCTCCTCTTATAATGGCTTCCAATGGCTTTGGTAAGAGAGAAAATTGGGACCCTTTTAATTTAACCTCTCCTTTGTGTGGGTGTGACAATGACAACTTAGGATCCAATTTAATGGAATAATAAATATAAAAATAGGTTTTTGGGGTACCATAGTACCTGTCTTAAGGTCCTCTTTGTTTGCCCAAAAGTAATAATGCCTTGTGGGCCAAAAACCCTATTTATCATTTGCCAAACTCTTTTTAAAGCTACAATATTTTTTTGTCCCTTTTTCAAAACTAGGATTTTAAAAATTAAAAAAAATATATTTAAAAACCATGAAATCCCACAAATGGGTCATCACCATATTTTGAGCAATAAATGAAAAAGCTTGGAAGATATATCAAATTAGGGCTTTAGTTTGTGCCTTGAGGGAATTGATTCTCATTGCCATGAAAAGAAATAAATAATTAATGTAAAGAGTGAATGGGATCTTATTTGTAAGAAAAAAAGAAGATTTTTGTATGGTCTTTTAATGGCTTAAATTCAAGTTAGGGTTTTGAATTTTCTTCCACCTTGAAAATGAGGGAATTTTTTAAAGCTCTATATTAATTTTAAGGTGCTATTGAATTAGAATAACTCGTCATATATCTTAGAAAATTCATTTTTACACGTATAGATTAGGTAGTGAAGCAATGACTTTGAGAGTATTAATTTTAGATCGTCAAATACTTTGTAGCAATGACATTAATAATTAAATGGACAAAAGTAAAATATTAAATATTTTTCTTAATAATCAAATTGATTCATTGACAAGACAAGATGAAATTCCTTTTCTGTCATTTTTCAGGTACATAGTATCTTATCTGTTCAATAAATTTAGGCAAAATTTTGAAAAGTAGGGTAGCAATATAATGTTGCATTCATTTGGATGATAGAAAGTCACATGAATACACTGATTTTTCCCATTTTTAAGATTCAAAAATTTAATTTCAAAATCTTTGATTTGATATATCCAAGAAAGATATTAAAAGCATATAAATTAAACTTGAAGCTATTTCTTTGAGATGGAAAACTAAAGAAAATTTTGGAATAAGAATTAATTAAGGGCTATTTTTTGTAATTAAAATAGACATCATTTTAATGTCATTTTCCTAAATGGAAGTTAAAATATGCATTTTCCACTTAAACTAGCATAATATTTTAGTATTAGATCTACGATAATCTCTCTATTTATTTTCTCTCATTTTGTTTTTAAAATTATCAAAAGGTAAATATTGAATCATTTAAAATACACTTCAATGTACGTAAAAAATTACTTTTCCTAGAAACATTTGATATAATTAAACGAGTGAATTATAAATCATTTTTTTTTTATTGAACTACTCCCGAGCCACTCCCATTTTCTCCATGGCATCCATCCCTACAGGGACTCGTCTAAATGGGACGGGGAATCTCCGTTTAAATTCCCCACGGGGCGGGGATGGAGGAAACATTTTCCCACGTTCCCCATCTCCGTTCCCAATTCTGCCCAGATACATATACACACTAAAATAATTATTTTATTCTTTTTAAAAATATATGTATAAAAAAAATAATGTATTGTTCTCAACCCACCCACCTAATATATGTATTTGAGAGAATTAGACCTTATAAATTAAGTAACTAAATAAATTTTCTTTAAGAAAAATATATTTATGGACAAATAATTTAAAACATAAAAAAAGAAATAGGGAAAATTTCCTGTGGGGAACCCGATCCCTATGAATTCTTCGCGAGGAATCCCCACCCCGGTCCCCGCGAAATTTTGTGGGGCGGAATTTTGCGGGAATGGTGAATTAAATAGGAGGTGGGGATAGGAACGGAGAAGCCTTCTCCGTCCCCGCCCCATGAACATCTCTACTTTCAAACACATTAAAATACTTGAACAACCAATACAAATTAACCTTATTATATAAATATAAATACCACAAGGTAAAAAAAAAGTGTTGAAATACTGCTGTTAAAGGTTAAATTGAGTATGCAAAACATCACATGATATAGTTCATATATTGTACTAATCTTCCCTTTATTTTTGGTTACTAAAATCTTTATTTTTTTTTTAATGGAAAAAAGTTATTTATTGAAAAATATGAAATAATTTTGTTGGTAAAATTATTGGGTTTCCTTTATATGGGGCAGAGAAATATGGGTTTCTTTGTTTAGGAAATTCACTTTAAGTTTGTTTCATACAAGAAACAAAATAAGGCTAAAGGGATTGTAAAGTAGGGAACATATATAACTGTTCAATTAATCTGAATTCTCTCACTATTTTCATTATTTTATAATATGATCAATTCTTATTATTACAACTTGGGACATTGAACCTTAATTCTTGGGAACTGTTCTTTGAGGGAGAGATTCAAGGAAAATTAACTCATGGACAGGCAAGAGAAAAGCTAGAAAATTCTCAAAATGGAAGGCAACTTAAAATAAGATTAATGGTTTTGTTAAAAAAAATAAAAAAAAATTAAGGATGGATTTGGTCGTTGCGCAGGATGTTGGGAGATTTCAAATGAATTCCACTGTTTGTTATATATATTCGATTAAAAGAAAATTCGAACAATGGAATTCCATTGAATCTTAAGTTAAATTACTTATTTAATCTATCTTATTTTAATTTTTAATTGATAAATTAAGACTATAAATCTATATTTGTAAATTTTTTAATTTTATTTTTCATTTTCAGAATATTTTATTAAAGAAAATTTTTAAATACGTACATTCATTTTAAACGAGATAAAGAATTTAAAATTATTTTTTGAACTTCTAATCATAAAATTTTTATTGATTTTTTAGGTTAAATAGAGAGTGAGATTGAAAGAGAATTGGAGGAAAAAAACCATGGATTGCATCAAAATATCTCTTTATTTTAGTGTCTCCCTTTTTCTTGAACTCTGATGAAAGATTCATTTAACCCAAGTAGGATGAGGAGAGAGGTAAGAATTTCAATAGCATTAAATAATAATAATAGTGATGAAGGAAAACATTGTATTCCAGAAACTTACTTTTTAAAGTAAAGAAATCAAAGAATATAATACCAAATTACATCATGATTTTTTCTATTTTACGAATTATATCTCCATATAATTAGTTAAGACATATATTATCGATCAAAAAACCAAGGTTCAAATCTCCCTCTCATATGGAGTTAAACTAAAATAATAATAATAATAATAAATACTGCATTTAAAATGAAAAATGATAAGTTGTTGAATAGGAAATAGTGGATTTTACAACTTGTCTTTCATTTATTAATTTGGTAATGAGTTCTTAGGCAAAATTTTGATAAGGGAGACCTTAATATAGAAACATAGTCTTTTAAAAAATTGAGAGTTGTAGACGATCGCCTCAAAACACCAACTTTTTTATTTCCATGCCTCTTGTATTTTTGTAAAATATATAGATATATAGTATTTGACACATTTAAAAAAATAATAATTAAAAAAAATCAAATGCAATGTATGTATTAGAAAGACTAGAATTGGTATTAGAAACCTTTGAAAGTTTAGACCAAAGACATTGAATGATATGATGGGGCCAAGAAGAGAACGAAGACAATTTGGAGGCAAAGGAAGGAAAAAATTACCGACAAGTTTTTTATTTATGGCCTGTGGTTGTTTTGTTTGGAAGGCTTTCAATTCAAGGGCAAAGGATTTAATGTTTTTTTTTTCCAAATTTTTTGAAAATTCATGTTTACGTCAGTGATCTCTGTAATCAAGACTCGTTGTTTGGGATGAATATCACTCCGCATCGTAACCAATAGAAAAAACCACTACGTCACTCAACGACTAGTCTAGTCTAGTAGTAGTTCGGATCTTTATCGAGTCCGAGCTCTCCAAGCTCAATGCTGTTGGGGAACTCCGCTTCAGCCTGACCACCTTCTTGATTTTCTATATTTGAGTCTTTGGAGTACTTTGGGATTATATTCTGTGCTGAGGATTTGTGCTTGTGGGCTAGGGTGAATATTGCAGACCAGCGGATCTGGTGGTCGACAATCGTTCGAAATTGGTAAAGGTTTGACCATTCACTATTTTATATATATCACCATTATTCTTAATAATAATGTTGGTTGAGAGATATATTTGAATGTTGGAAGAAATAAACAATGTTTTAAGGCAATTGGCCAAACCAACCCCATCCCTCTTCACATCTATCCATATGCCTTTGCCTACTATCTTCTTTCCAAAAAGACCACATCTTTGAAATAGTGTACCAAATGCCATGAATCTATCTCTTTTATATTTGTTTACGAGTCCTTTTACTATATGAAAATTTCGTGTATTACAATTGCAAGGGAAAAAAAATCTATATTGTTACAATTTATATCAGCCATTTATCGTAGGATCAAATAGTTAAAAGTGACGTGGGACCAGACATAAAAATGATTCTCGAGTGTTAAATTATGTGGTTGAATACTAGAGATAGTAGAAAAAAATAAAATTCTCTTTTTGAATCATGGGTAAAAGTTAAAAGTGTCAATTTCTCTCCTCTCTTGTCAACTTTTCTTTTCCTCTCCCTAATCACAGTTAAAAAAGAAAATTCTTAGAACTTCATGAAAAGGTGACCAATTTCTCCTTATCCCTTCCTCAAAGTGGGAAAAGTAAAATGCTCTTTTTCTAAGGCTTGTTTGACATGAAAAAGTGTTTGTTTTGAACCACTAGAAACTCCCTTTGGATTGTTAGGTTTTCTTGGTGAGAATTTATTCCACACCCAAAAAAGCCCCTTAAGAGAGAGAGATGAAATTAACATACCCTTTTGAAAAATTGAACCTACACAATTTTGTACATATTCAACCGTTTCAAATCTTTCACTCAAGTACTTAAAGTATGCATGTGATATTGGGAAGCCCCTTTCCCATCTAGTTTCAACATTTTAATGCATAGAAATTGATTATTATTTTCTCTTCTTTTTGAGGTGTTGATAAAAGTGATAATGAGTGCCCTCCCAAATGGCTTCCAACAAGCTGCCCACCAAAGAATTTCTTTTTAATTTTTCGAACGGTTTATATGCCAGTGGAAAATTTCGTTGTAACTGGAAATATGGTTTGAATACAAAACTTCATGGTAGGTGATACCACAAGGTCCATGTCGATCAATTATCAACATCAAAGCATCGGTATTTGAAGATATTTCATTTCATACGAGGCAACAGAAAAAAAGGTGAACGGGGTCTTGCCCATTAATTATTCCCTTAGCCTTTGGGGCCTGTATGGTTGGACAAATTTGGGTGATGATCACCAAAATATTGAAAAAGATATGCAAATTAGAACAATAATGATATTGCTTTTGAAGTTACAAGTTTGGTGTAGAGCATTCCCTTTTGATTTTTGCATATATGTAGGGGAAGACAGAGAGAGTTTTGATGGAAAATGACCTAAACCAAACATGTCAGTAAGTGTTACCCCATATTGGATAATGATTGAGGAGAGAATATATGGAGAAAATGAATGAAATTTAAGGGTCCAATGAGGCCAAAAACTGAGGAGGAGAAAGCATAGCCACATAAAATATGAACAAGAGAGAGAGAGAGGGAACAAAGAAGGAAAAGATAGAGATGGAGTTTAATTAAGAAAGAAGGATTAATTTAGAGAGAGGGAGAGAGAGAGAGAGAGAGAGAGAGAGTTGAAAGAGATGGGATATTGGTAAAATTTTTGAGGGATATGTTGTTTTGTTTGGAAGCTTTATTGTTGGATTCTTACGAGAAAAAAGTTGTGAGAGAGAGAGATCTGAAAACTATTGAGAACAAACGAAAGATAGATAGAGATCTGACATAAAATCTGAATTTACTATATCTCATATTAAATCACCGATAAATAAATTTAAAAAAACTCAAAAAGAAAAAAGAAAAAAAAAAGCTACGTAAACAATTTACTATATCTAACATTAAATCACCATTAATTCTTAAAAACTTAAAAGTAAAGAGAAAAAAATGTATATAATTTACTACGTGTCATCTCATGTTAAATTATTGTTGAATTTACTGTATGTCATGTTAATTCATCGTTAAATTAAAAAAAATCAAAAGTAAAAGAAAAACGTTAATTACCGCTGAGCTAGGCTCGTTTTGACAAAGAAAATTATATGAATATCATTTACTACCTCTCATATTTAAATATTCACCGTTCAATTGAGAAAACTCAAAATCATTGTTAGGAAAAAAAAAACAGAGAAAACTCAAAATCAAACCAAAAAAAAAATTTCCGATAGATCTCACCATTAATTTTTTACTTTTTATTATTAGATTAAAATACTATTTTGATCTCTATATTTTCAAAATATTCATTTTGGTTCATTACTTTTAATTTTGGTTCATTTTAATYTTTATACTTTTAAAATGTTCATTTTGATCTCTATTAGAAAAATTTTATAATAAATTATATGCATAACGAAAACTCTTTAATATAAAATCATGTTTACATTTCAATAATAATATCAAGTATAGGGTCGTGTTGAAATTAAGAGAGAAAAACTAAGACTAAAAATAAATTAAATGATCAAAATTGTCACTTTTTAAAAGTACATGGACCAAAACGAATATTTTAAAAGTACAGAGACTACAAAAATAAACATGACCAAAATAAACATTTTAAAGTACATACATGACTAAAATGAACTAAATCTCAAAGTACATGGACCAAAATAATAATTTGGATGTGAATGAAAAGAAAAATGAATAAAATGGGTAGATAAAATTTCTCTCCTCATCGCCCCTTTAATTTTTTTTTCTTTAACACAACGTGTGAGATCAAGATTCAAACTCACAATTCTTTGATCGGATCTAAATACCTTAATCGTTAAGTCATGACGGTAGCGCCTTTAAATGGATTCACACATGTTTTCTTTTTTGGTTTCCAATTTTATAGCATTAATTTTTTTTATATAAATCATTGATTCATCTAAATAACGGGAAATCAAAATATATATCTTTATTTAATGTAACAATAATGAAATAATCAATAATGAGCCTAGATGTATTGTTGATTAGCTACCATCGTAATAATTACTTATTAACTTATATATTATATATCGATTCATTGTAATCTTGATTTACATGTGTTTTTCATTTTTTTTCTATATTTATAATTTATTTAGTTGCTATTTGTGATATTTTATTTACATTTAGCTAGATTTGCAACAAGGGAACAAAATTAACAAAAAAATGTTTAGTTTATGCAACTTAAAAAAATATATATATATCTCACATGTATATCTAATTTTGGTTAGAAAATATGTATTTTTTAAATCTTGATCTCGTTTTAATTTTTTTTTAGTACAAGTATGGGTGGGGATTGAACTTAAAACATCATGTTAATTACTGCTGAGCTATGTTTGTTTTGACAAATTTTTTTAATCTTATATTAATTTAGTTAGAAAAAAGAAAAGCAAACAATAGGTTGGTCGTCTCTCTTAATATTTTTTCTCTCGTAAATCTCTCTCTAGAATTTGAAGAGAATGATTAATTATGGAGGTTTTAATTAAATAGAATTGGTGGGCATTAATTTAGTAATTACATCAGGAATGACAAGTTGTGACATAGACACATAAAAATGAATTTTAGTGTAAAAATATTGCATTCATATTTTTTGGATTTTCTTCATCTTCTATTCCTTTTCAAATCACTGTTATCTATTAATTAAATCCATCTAATTAGGCATTGCATCTAAAATTTTATGACCATTGACTTTTTAAATTCCTTGTTTCCCACATTATTTAATTCACAATTAAGTTGAAAGAAAAAGAAAAGCATGACCTTTAATTTATTAACGGTTTGAAATATGAGATGTTGACTTTTTTTTTTTCCTTTTTCATTTGTATAAACCTTGAAATTATTACCTTGGGTGAAAAAGGAATTACATTTTACTATTATATACTTATTATTATTATTGTTATTTTATCAACGTCAACTTAACTCAATATGTATTTATTTTTTGGAATCAATTTTTTTCGGTCCCCATATATAGTTTTTCTTAGTTCAACAATGTGTAGCGGCGGAAATTTGAACCTTTAACCTTATTGGTCAAAGTATATTGAATCTGACCCGCCGTTACTACATAGTTAGATGTGTGGCCATTTTAACATTTAAGTTTTTAATCCATCGAACTAAATCTTTAACACTCAATAATAAACGGTAAATTTAACTAGGAGATTAAAGAAAACCACACTAAAAACTTCAATAAAATCTAAATTAAATAAGTTAAACACACCCATTACGACTTTCCATGAGATTGAACGTTAGGGTCTCTCCCATGTCGAACTAAAAAAACAAAAAGAAAGAAAGAACCAGAGGATTAACCAAATTTGCAGAAACACCTGAACTCAACCAGCAACAAAAAAAACCACCTAAACTCATCAACATCAAAATCCTTTATTTACCCCAATTAATTAAGTCATGTATTTTCGACTAAAACGACAGTCTGTCACGATAAGAAAAGAACGCTAGAATCCGAAGAAAGGGTCTCATCCAATTAACCTATTCTTCGGGTTTTGCAATAGGAAGAAGAGAATATGAAAGAAACAATTGCTTCACTCAACATCAAAAGAAAGGGATAGGGGGGAGAAAGAGGGAAGTAATAGCAACAAAACTAGCTAAGAATGTGAAATCAATTATATAATTAATGCCATACATTTTTGGAAGATGGAGAAGAGAGGACTTATCACTTTGATTTGTATATTCAAACTATATATTATAATTATAAATACATCCAAAGGTCAATTGGGTTTGGCAACTAACATTCATTACCACTTCATTATTCATTCAAAAACATTATGCCAACTCCAATTCTCTTTTGATTCCCTTCCATCTGGTCCCCAATCACACTTTTGAAAAGCACTTATAGAGGAGAGAGAAATTCTTAATTACATAAATAATTGTGAAACATATATAGCCATCAAGCCTAAAGTTTTGGCCTTTGAGAGAGATGATTGGAATTGGTCACTATTTTATAACTTAAAAGAAACTTTTTTTTTTCCCTTTAATTTTTAACTTCTCATAATTATGATAAAAATAATATATGTTGTAGTGTGATAATCATCACGTCTGAATAATATTTCGAGTCAAGGTTAAGGACAGACTCAAAAGAGAGGCAACTAAGATCATGGCAGTTGTAGAACTTTTCATGTAGTTGCTAGGGTCAAATAATGATTAGAATACGTAGTTTACATTAAACTAAACATAAAGTTATATATATTTATATGATATATATCGATCAAACTTAGAAATGTTTAATAGATTGTTACAATGACAAAAAGACCTATTTTAAATTTTTTTAAGATCAAAATACAAAAATAAGTAAATATTTTTGGGATCAGAATTAAGAAGGGGCATTTTAAAAGAAATTAAACTAAATAAATTAAGAGCATAGCTCAAAGACACCAATCTCTAACCAAAATGTTGTAAGTTTAAATCTCCACCTCCTATGTGGTTAAAGAAAAGGAAAACAAAATAAATTAAAACCTTTACTATATAATACAATCCACATTACTCGTGTTCCAGATTTTTAATTACTTTTTTAGTACAACAAATGAGGTAGGGAGATTCGAAAGAGACAAGTGTCAATTACCAAATTTCCCGTAGTTAGAAATTGAACATATATATATAGCCATCAACAAAATTCATTTTGATTCTCTCACAATTTTACAAACTAATTAAAAAAAGTGAAAGCACTAGCTTTATTTTTTAAAACAAACTAATTTATAAAAATAATTAACTTTTTTTTCTAAAAAAAAAAGGCTGAACATAAATGGTATATAGTTGGAGTTGTGTAGGAGTGAAATGGAACAAAAAGAAAAAGGAAAAAAAAAAGAAAGAAAAAAGAAAAGAAAAGGCATGTTTTCTGAATCAAGCCCCTCCCTTCTTTGCATGACCATCTTATTCTACTATATCTAGTTGTTAAGGAAATACGTAGGATTGTTTTCAGGCTCTTTCTCTAGTTCTAATACTATATTAAGGATGAATAAACTACCACTCAGCACAAAAACTTAAGTTGATAAGTGGATAAATTTAATTCTATGTATTGGATATCTAACATTCTCCGTCGTTTTAATTTTTTTTCTCAATTTTCAATTTTGGTAATAGTTGAAATTTTCTAAAATAACTGAAATTGTTATGGGATAAAAGTAATGACACATGAATAGTGATTTGTGCCTCATTATTTTATAAAATCATCTATTTGTTCAAGAAATGATTTCGGACACGTGCCAAATTGTTTATTGTAGAGATGATTTTGTTATTAAAATAATTGTAAAATTTCAGGATGAATTATATGGATTAACTAAGCCAATGTGCATGTGAACTGCCTCAGGGACAGAATAGTAATTATGTGAAAATACCTCATGTATATAATTTTTTAAAAACTATACTTTACCTTATATATTTTTTGGCACAGTTTCTACTAATCATCATTTTAAAATAAAATAAATATAACATTTACGGAGGTAAGAGTCTAAATTCAAATTTTTTAATTTTAATCTTTTAAGTTCAACAATAAGTGAGAATAGATTAAACTCTCGAATTTTTTTAATGGGAAATATATATTTTAATCAGTTGAATTATTTTTGCACTCGAGTTGACTTCTCGTTCTCGAACTACTAGAACTACTAATCAGCATGATTAAATGGAACGCTTTTGGATTTCTTTCTCAGGTAACTTTTTTTTCCTTTAAAACTGTGGGTCATATTGCATCAATTATATCAAAATAATCTGACAAATATAAATAAGAAGGGTTTTTTTTTCTCTTTTTTCCCTCTCTTTTTTCCTTTATTTGGGGGAAAGTAAATGGGTAGTGACATTGCATGATGTGATGGGTGCAGTACCATCATAAATGCCATGAGACCTATGCTGTGATCCGTTTGATCAGTGGGGTCCACTTTCACCTGTGCAATTATGACCCTTCATTTGTACCGTTTCAAATTGTGATGAAAAATAAAATAAAAAATTTAATTAAGATTTGATATTTTTTTCTTCCTTTTAATTGATAACTTTGATGGTGGAGATCTTTGGCTCCTCATGTGGTGTGGTGGACCACAAAAATCATTCCAATTTTATTAAGATTCATTTTAGATTAAAATATTATTTTAACCTTTGTACTCTATCCTGATTTATTTTGGTTCTCGTGCTTTACAAAAATAATCATTTTAGTTCTTGTTCGTAAAATTCTAACACAAATTCTATATATAAYAAGTACCCTCTAATATAAAGTAATTGTTACATTTTAATAAATATATTGAAAGTATACCATGAACATTTTGATAGTACAAGGATCAAAATAAAAAACTAATTATAATAAATATAAATATGGATAAATTTGACATTTACCCCCAAAATAATCCTTCCAAGACATTCTCTCTAAAAATTATGTGTTTGAGATTGATTTCTTTTTTATTAGCTTCATCAAAATTGAACATCGAGAATTTGACCACACTGCCTTTAATTTGTTCAAAGTTATTTAATGGTACACAATTTTCTTTTATCTCTAAATGAAAAATCTTAAATTATATATATATATATATATATATTCATATCAAGCTAATACATAAGACTCATTTAATAACAAATTTTTATTTGAACTTGCTACTTTTATAAATTAATCGTGTCCATTAAATTCTCCCTCTAAATTGTTACTTATAAAAATATTTTTGAATTCTCAATCCAAATTTAAGGGGAAAAAACAGGTTTGATCATGAGAACTTTCCCTAGGTAACAATTTTTATTTTAATTTTGTTTTAAAAAATCATACTTATTTACTAACATTATTCTTTGTTTTCTAATCTAATTTCAAAATGACTATTTGAAATCCTAAAATATAAATAAATAAATAACTAAAATCCTATTTTTATTTTTAGAATTAGATTAAAATTCCATAAGCCCTCTTACAAACTGAAAAATGAAACAAAGAAGAACATAAGTAATTTACATAAGTTTAATTTTTAAAAAGGAAGAAGCTAAAAATCAAAATCCAAAACAAAATCATCATCAATTTTAAAATTTTGACTATAATGTGTTAAAAACAAGCTCCTAAAAATCTAATGACTAACATTGAGAAAATCATTACTCTATGTTTCGTAAACATTATCATTTTTAATTCTTGTTCCTCCCTTTTAATAAAGAAAACATAATTACATTTGAAAATTTATTTTTTTTATTTTTTTTAGAACAATTATTTATTATTCTTCATTTGTTTCATTGAAAAAATAAGAAAACTTGATTTGGTTGGGAATGAGAACGAAAAATAAGAAATTTGTTAGTTATTATTTTCCAAAGACAGAGAAGCAATCAATCATTTAAATTTTTCAATAGAACTAAAAACAATAAACAATAAATGAGAATGTTACCATAAATTACGACCCATAATTTCCAACCTATACATATATAATTCAAATAATCAAAGTACGTTCAAATCGCCATCCTTATACTTGTAATATAACATTTTAAAATAATAGCAACATAATCTAGAAACGAGATATAAAAAAATCAAAATCAAACGAGAGGTTAACCAGATTACTTGAATACTTTGGTGGGTAGTAATAAACATTAGAAAGCAAAACCATATGCATGGGGTCGTGTGAGAGAGTAGATCCAAAAGCTTTTATGTGCCCACAAATATAATATGAATGAGTTAGGAGAAGAGGAAGGATCAAACTCATAAAGGGTCTGGTTTTCAAAATCAAGAGAAAGAGATGTGATGTATGAGTAGAGATGAGGAAAGATTCTGAAATCATGGAAGCATGGTTAAGAAAGAGTTAAAATAATTGATAGTCACTATCTATACCAACAAGGTGCACTCTTCTTTTCGGTAGCTCAATTTTAAGAACAATGTGGTTGACTTGGAGTAATCTTGAGTTGTGTGACCTCTTAAGAGATTTCTTAGGAAGCATGTGAGTGAGGATAAAACATGTTGAAAAAACTCGTGTTGGTTCGTTAGGGATAGTCTTTGCTCTTCTAGCTAGTTTAGATAAAAGACAATAGCACAGCCAAATCGCAAAGGAATGTTGAGGCAATTAGATGACGAATCCAGATTTCGAATCCTAAACTTGGAGCGTTACAAAGAAAGCAAAGCGTTAAATTCTCATCCATGTAGAGAGGGAGACCCACCAGCTGCAAATATTTATCATATCCCATATTTTGATGCTGCTTCTTCATCTGCCCCTCATTAGGGTTTTTTTTTTTTTCCTTTTCTTTGTGTGTCTGCTACCTCTTGTGACTTTGCATTATCACCATCAGAAAAATGATCAGAAGGGCATCATAAAGTACATCCACTCAAATAACAAATAAGCCATCCAACTTCATTAAATTATAACATTACCCCAACCTCCTTTCTCTTTTTCCCTCTGACATTATGATCATAAAATCTCTCTCTCAATTTTCTTTATAAAATTCAAAACATTATGCATTTTGGACTTAAGTAATTAGCCAGGACAAACACTCTTGGTATTATTATTATTATTTGTTTTTTTTTTTGTATAGTTGAAAAGAAGTTTCTTTTCTATCGAGGCATACAATATAATTGAGAAAATACCCGAGTAAGAAAAATGGACAACAATGAGCTTCAATGATTGATCGATGCTTGGATACGGTTAACCATGTCGATGATTGACATTGTTGATTAATTTGGTAAAATGATTGATATATAACATATATTCGTACTTATAACTAAATTATTTATGTGTGTGATATATATAGATAGTAGTGTTGATTTGACTATATTTGGCACACTTCCATTTTGATATATAGTTAATAGATTGACGGCTTAATTAACTAAAACCATGTGGGAGCGTAAATAAATTGTAAATATCAGTAAAAACTTTTCATTATTTAGAAGTATATAATAAAAATATGGCCACCTAATTTCTCAATGAAATAACGTAACCAATGAGTAAGTTGAATGAATATATTTATAATTTTAGTTTTCAATTAATCGATTTGATCGTCTATTTATCTGTTGATTATTATGTCAATCAAGTGAAACTCGAATTTGAACTAGCAAGGAGAAGAGAAATTTGTAATTTTCCTAGATGTTCAATCAATTGCTAGGCTTTCAAAGAACGTTTTTCGTGGATTTAAATCTGACGTCTCTTCAAGTCTTTATCTAAGATGAAAGGTGATAGATCACCAACTAAGGCCCCTAAACATTTATCATTTTTTTGACAAAACTAGATAGGCTAGGAAGAGGCATGAATCACTAGCTCATTTCTTCTTCCATCTAAAAGGACCCTTTATTTTAAGTTGAAATGACAAGTAAAAGGAAGATGGGTTACAAAAATAAAATAACAAAAACCACTCAATTTCAAATATATAAAAGAAAAATTAAAAAACAAACCACAACATCCCACATGCCATTTTTAAATCACATAGCTATATAAAAAAATACTATATATGTAAAATAAAAACTAACTTTTTTTAGTTAATCAGTTTTTAATTAAATTCAATCCTAAAGTGAGTCAATTTTCATTTATCATTATATCATCTAAAATTGAAATGAATAATAACAATATAGAAACTATACCATACAAGAACATCATCTTCGAGGGAGAAACAACTTGACAAAAGGTATAATTTGTACAAATATTTTCATTTTTCAATTTGATTAAATCCATTAATTTGTTATTTATTTTTGTTGGGACGAGGTGACATTCAAATCTGACGTAGCGAGAAGAATGAAATAAAAGAAATTTGCAATCTTCAAACTAATTACACATTCGAGATTTAGTGAAAAGTGACACATCACACTGGCAAAACACCTAAATATTGACCATATTTGTGACAAAACTATATTGAAGAGGAGCTCCTTTTCTTCCCATCACTCTTATTTTAAGTTGAAATGACAAATTACTAAAAAGAAACTCCATTAATTGAGTTGATAAAGATAAATAGGAAATCCCAATAACAATATAGATAAGCTTGGTTTGGTTTGTGGTTAGGCATTGGTTAATTAATTAGAATTTGTAATTAAGGAACCAAAAAATTACTTTTGAGTAATGGAGGATAGGGATGAGGAATCCAACTAGCTACACAAAGTCAAATATTGAAAATTAATTAATCATAATTAAAGAGAAAGAAGAGGGAAAATAAATAATTAATGGGTAACAAAAATAAAATCAAACAAAAAATAAATAAATAAAAAGAGAGTGTTGGAAGAAGAAGAGGGTTTGGTTGGATTGAAATTGAAGAAATGTTCTAAGTTGGTGTGCCTTCAATCAAGGAAAAATGGGAGATGATTTCAATTTTGAATTGGCATGTGAATTTTTTTTTTTATGGGAAATTTTTTTAATTTGTTTGATTAAATTGGGTTCTTGGGTCTACTTCAAATGGTTGAAACTAGAAATTAAGCAACAATATTAATTAATATTACTTTAGGAAATTTTCTCTAAGTCATGAATAGCTCACCAAAAAAAGAGGGAAATAAAAGAAGTAGGTTTGATGTGAGAATCGGAGATACGAAGTTCGAAATCTTATAACATATTACTAATATAATATAAGTGTCTGATATACCACTGATATGAGTATCTGATATATTACCAAGTGAAAATTTTTGCTATATTTGAAAATTTTAAAAAGATGTGACATATTTTGAAATATATAAAATATTTTTATTACCTACTGCAATTTTCTAAAATAAAAAGAAAAAAGAAATAACGCTTCTATAGAAACTATAACGTGTAAGGTGTATCGATTTGGTGTACTATTTTAAAATTGTTTTAGAGAATAGCTTTTTAAAAATGTATTCGATTTTTAAAAAATGGTTTGATGGAAACATCGATGAAAATGTGGATAAAAATGTAGATTTCGATGGGTAATATTGAAAAAAAAAAGATATATAAAAATAATAATAATTTATAAGAAGGGTTAAATCAATTCAATAAACACTACACTTATTTAAATAATTTAAAAAGTTATTAGTATTAATATTATGTTTATTGGTAATATTTTGTTACATTTTTGCAGACTCAATGTCAATGTTGAATCTATGGACATGTGGAAATGTTTAAATTACGACGAAAATTTAATACTCTGATTTCAACCTTTTTTTATTCTTTTATTCTACGATGAATCATAAGTTTTTTTTAGTGAATTTTTTTCTTTTATATATGGACATAGTAGGAGACAATCTATCACTTGTCAATGTGTGTTATATTATGAAATGTATTATAAAATAACTACCTCTTTGTTATAGAATGATTAAATGACATTGTTTGATAATTTTTCGAGAATTTTTTTGTTTTAGTTGAACGATTCATGTTTGATTTTAAAGTCGTAGTTCCAAATTTTGAATGTTAATTTATTTTAAAATAGTAAAATGCTTATGTGTTATGATTTTTTATTTTTATAATCTTTTTAAAATATTTCTCAGTGTTGACATTTTTCGCAAAATTGGGACCTTAATATTTTCCATCCATATCGACATTTTAAATTATTTCAAGAGGTTCAAACCAAAAAGAAAACCACACCCTTTACACAACTTGAATATGAGATTTGGTACATACACATATCTTTCAAGTTTCATATACCAATTTATAAAGGTCAACCAATTCGGCATGTTCATCCAAATCTTAATTAATTAAATATTTCATAATGTTTAATAAAATTAATTATTTGATTGTTCTATCCACTAGGGTTTTTTTTTTTTTTAATAGATAATAATCTTCAAAGGTCTTTCATGTGAATCGTGTTTGTTTGTCTTTTGTGTATTGGTTTCTCTATTTTTGGCCTTTTCCATGCATTATTATTATTGCCCAACAAATTACTTTTCAAGTATTAGTAGAGAGGGATGAATTCTATTTTCTAGTAACTTCTTAACTTATCATCTAATATGATTTATTTAAATTAAATAAAAGTATTATAATAATTAATTAACTGAATCTCAACATATCTCAAATAGTTAATACATTATTTCGACTAAAAATTATACTTTTCTGTTGATCTTTAAAAAAATTAAATATTTTTATTTTTATCTTATAAAAAAATTTTAAGAAAATTAATTTTTAAAACTTTTTGATATTTTATTCCTTAGTTTTGTAGAACACTAAATAATTAATATTATTATAGGAATAAAGAAGGTTAATAAACACATATTTAAAAAATAAAATTTGGATTGGTCGTTAAGACATCTCCATCCTTGAAATAAATTCCTTTTTCTTTTAAATAGTATTTCTCTATCTGCCAGAAAAAATTGTCATCTCTATAGATATGAAGGTAAGTACGCGTGGTAAGAAAACTGTTAGGTCGTATTCTTCTTTCTCAGTACTCTTTATCTTTGACAATTGAAGACATGGTAAAAATGAAACTTTGACGATCCAAGCTATGGTAAAAAAGTAAAAAGTAAAATTAAAAATAAAAGTTCCAATGCATTAAAGAGAAAAGGGTAAAGATACCATGCATATAATGAGAAAAACTAAAGGACGAAGGAGAAAGAAAATGAAAGGCTTAATAAAGGGAGGGAGGGGCTTTTTGGGGTTTAAGCAAAAGACAAAATGGAGATGCTATTCCAAGCACTTTCCCTTTCACATTTTTCTTCCTTTTGCCTCTCATTCATTTAAATTTTAAATTTTAATTTAGTTCTCTCCTATATTCTATTTCGATCTCTAAACTTTTATACAAAATTTAGTTTTTTTTATTGTTATTGTTAATTTTATAGGTTAATTTCAAACCCGATTGATATATGTACACTGAAATGAAATTTACCTGATGTCACTTTAATTTTTTTTTTTTAGCATCAAATTGTATTAGAAACAATGTAATGAATTTAATCATAAAAACCATGTTTTTTAACGTGTGACGTTGAAACATGAAAAACTTTTAACACTTGAAAACTTACTCCATTTTTATCCTTATTGAAAACTTGAACTTAATCAAAACTTTTTGTGAAAACTTTTTCATTTAATAAAATTCTCTAGTAATATATTTTTTTTTCTTGACTCGAATACAAATGCAACACACACATTGCTAAAAATAAGTCTATATGATACCATACATATGTAACGACCCGATTTTTTAGACTTGATTAAACTACCTAACTAGGAACATAACTATAGACATACTTGTGACATTTAGAAACTTTGAAAAAAACTAAACAACAAAATACACTTTCATACTATAATTTTATAAAATTACTCAAAAGCTTTGTTTTGATCCCATAAGAAATTTAAAAAATAATAAAATAACTAACTTTTGGTAAACATTGAATAAAAAAACATGAAAATTTATCGGAAAGTATAACTTTTTAAGGAATCATATGAATACGGACAAAACATGCTAAAATGCAAGTGGTGCCATGATAGGAAATGCTAGGTCATTCAATACGAAATCTGGAATTTCAAATCTTAATCGGAATCTTAAACTTAGGGTGTTACAACATAAGATTTTGTTAAATGTATTGTAAAAATTTGATAGTAAAGGACCAAAATAGAACGTCTAAGAACATAATAATTAACAAAATATAACAATATCGATAAAATGAAGTTTAAATTTTATTTCAATATCTGAATTTTCATGTTTTTTTTCTTTCTAAACTTCAAACTATTCACTTTTAGTCATTTGAACCTTGCAATAAAAAACTATTTATGTCCCTGATATTAATTTTATATAAATTTATTCAATAAAAACATCACACGAGGCATTTCTTTAGGTTAAATTAAAAGTTCTCCTAATTTTTTTTTAAAGTTGTATCAATTTAGCCATTATATTTTTAAAAAGTTTTTAGATTAGTTCATGGATCTCTATATTAGAATTTTTTTAAAATTATAAATACTAAATAGACAAAATTTTGAAAATATAGGGACATATTACAACTATATTACAACTATAACTATATAAATGTAAATAGATTAAATAGGCACAATTTTAAAGTTTATAGTTTATCTTTTGTTTACTTATCTAATAAATATATAAATGCTCCTATGGATAATTACTTGAAACTATATACAGATGTGAACATGAACATAGTTTAGTGATTAACTATTTCTTCTAAAAGATCGTAGGTTTAAATTCCCCACCTTCACATTTGATATAAGATTTCAAAAGAATTACGAGCCTAAAACTACAAAATATGCTGATTTGGGTTGGGATATACAATATTTAACTTGCATCACCGCCCTTGCCCTTAATCCATTAACGAAAAAGAAAAAAATAATAAAAAGATAAGTCCATTATTCCATTTCGACAAAAGACCCACGTTCAAGTTTCACAGCTTTGGGTCTGCCATCCCGATCATGATTTTCACTTACCTCAAATCTAAAAGTTGTCATTTTTTTGGTTATTCAGACCCTAGACACTGTGATTTGCAAACACGTGCTCTAGTCCTCTTAGTTATAAGCTTCACCTCATCTCCACTACATCCGTTCATCGAGTATCCTAAAAAACAATGCATTTCAAAGTGTGATTAGGGAGGAAAATAAAGTAAAGGGTAAAACAACCAAGATCAAAATATGAACCTATCATGGAGAACGAAAATGACCCGAAACGAGACAAGGAGTTGAAGTCTGATTGGAGAAGACCGGCCCGGGACATAACGGGCCGGCCAAAAG
>NW_019104630.1:253905-275927 GCF_001995035.1 Momordica charantia
TTAGGAATATAATATGTGGTACTAATTGATACTCATTAGGAACTAATTAATTTTAACAATATTAGGAATACGCATTCTTATTTGTTGGTTCTACCGGACGATTTTTTTTGGGCTTGATTCAATGGTTGAATCTTGTGGAGTTTTCTTTTTTCATTAATAATCTAATTTTCTAAGAACCGGGTTTGCTGCAATAGGAAGATTCTTTCGAGTAATGTTTCAATAATTCAATGACTAATTCTCATATATCAAGAATTAAAATGCAGCTTCTTAGAATGTAATAATCATGGCATATTAGTTATGAATGTTGATGGACAAGGATAACCCAGTCAAAATGGTCATCTACTCTATAGAATCCTATATCTACCCCGTTGTACTGACGTCTCTTGCTTATTTTGTGAGATAACCTCTAGTAGCCATATATTTACACATTCATCGTATCTCCCCTTAGGAAAATATTAATATATGTTTCCTTGATTGCTAATATGCATTTTTGATTTTGTTGGTTTTAGTTACTTTTTTGCCATATTTTATGCTTTGATCTTTGTTCCGATGCAGTGATAAAGAAAGATTATGCGATGCAAAATATGGCTATTTTCTGCATATAGTTTTCAATCTATTTTCGGCGTCTGAACTTTCACTACCCCTGTAGATGGTGTTATATACGGGGTTAGTATCTACAACTATGCAGTAGTCGCTGCACCTGACATCCGCCAATAGGGATATGACACACGCCACGTCCTTATCTACTAACAGCCTCATAATTATCGACTTGCCAACACCATTTCTGAAAAGTGAAAGACGTGTAATTTTTTTTCCTTCTGGAAAATAAATATCTCTAGAGATACATTCACAAAGTTCTTGTAGGGTGGAATCGAATGGAATTGAAACGTGCAAGGTAATGAACCCTTGATAATTGTTGTGCTCCTCCCAACTAAAACCGTAGCTAACAATGATCGCATAATGTTCCCGCATTGATTGATTTAATTCTTGAAAAAATGTAAAAATAAAATGGGTGGGGATTAATGATATATTGTCTAAGAATATTAAAGTGAATCATATATGTAGATTCGGTGGTTTAAATTTTGTGGAAATATTTTAGGAATTATATAGATTTTGTGGTTTAAATTTTGTGGAAAGATTTTAGGAATTATGTAGATTTTGTAGTTAAAGGTGGTTTCAATATTAAGTCTATAATTAGGGACCGATTTAAGGGAATGTGGGAGGCCTAAAACGCGGATGGGTAAAATGGAGAAAGATTGCAAGGGCAAACATGAAGTGTGTAGAGGGATAAATAAGGAATTATATACCTCCCCAAATTTTAGGAAATCAATTTTAGCCATGTCATGCAATTTAGAAAAACTTTGGCCATTTTGCTTAACGATAACCTGTGAGTAGCCATTCCTAACGATTTTCCTTTAATTATTATGTTTTGGTGTTTTCTTGAAAATTAAATTTGAATGGGGAGGGGGTCTCAAATCGGGCCAGGCCCACTATTGGCTTCTTAGGTGAGAAAGCCCATTAACTCTTTTCAAACCTTAAAAAGATAGTTATTGTTTGATAAAGATGAACAAAAATAACATTTCATTTGTGTCTTATTTTTTTTTCTGTGGAAGTTTAATTTTTCTGGAAGTTTTACTCAATAACATAATAAAATAATGTAACTTTAAACATGTCAACATTTTTTATATATTATATAATATAAAAGGAAAAATATTTAAGTGTCATCTTCGTGCTGACCACCAATAAAAATTTGACAGCTCTTTAATTTTTTATATTTTTCTCTCTTATTTGTTAAATATTTAACAATCGTCACCAAAACATAACTGCTAGGTAAGTATCTAAGTACTATTGGTTCATAAATAGTACATATTGTGACTTCTTAAATGGCTTATTTCTTTATTCTTGTAAATTTCAAATAGAAGGCTATAAATGTAATATACTGTTTTTATTGTGTTATTTTTGTAAATCTCTGGATTCGCCGGTATGGGCTTAATTGAAATGGCGGGCCTGCTGATCTTCATTTTGGGCTTTTTACAATAAAGCCCACTAAAGCATTTTTATGATCTTGAATGGAGGAAAGAAAAATGGACGGACAGAGTTTAATTGCTTAATATTGTTCAGATTGATCAATTCTGATTCGATCAAATTAAATTTTGAAACATTTTTAATCTCATCTTTTTGTTTTTCTTTGTTTGTTTTCTTTTTTATAATTTATATACCATTTCTAATCTAATATATAGTTTTTGAAATGAAATGTCCGTTTTCACTTTTTGTTCTTCTTTTGCAAATAGATTATTTTTTAAAAATGTTACATTTTATATATAATCGCTAGTTATATTTATGCTCTAGTTAACATTACATTATAAATTTGATACTTGAACTTTTAAGATAGTGTCCGTTTAAATCTCATGTTAAAATATTTTATTAATAAATTTGCCTGATAACTTTATTAGGATTGTGTTTATTTAGGACTCGTTTGATAACGTTCTTGTTTTTTATTTCTCATTTCTAATTTTATTATGAAACTTAAACATTTGACAACTATTTATATTTCTTATTTCTCGTTTTTTAGAAACATTCTCAAAATTGTATAGAAGTTTTCGAAACAACAAAAACAAGTTTCTTGTCCCGTTTTCCATTTGTATCAAGACGTAAATAAAAATAAAGTTTTATCATTCTTGAATATATGAGTGTTGAACTCATGCTGTTCTATTTTTCTTTATAAAAAGAAAACAACGTAAACATTACAAAATGAATCCTTAATCTCCCTCCTTTAAAATTATTTTAATGGACCTATATTTAACAAAAGCCTCTAAAATGAACCAATGTTTAGTTTTTTCTTAATTATATTCGCATTGAAAAGAAAAAAGAAGGAAAGATAGTGCAAGAATCAAACATTACTAAGAAAATTATTTATTTGTGTGTTTAAAAAATAAGAGAAAATCATTATTTAGTAGTAAATTNTGGTACTTTAAGTGACGCTACTCTTTTTTATTATTGTTTTTTTTTCTTTTAATAAAAGTGATGCTACTTTAATCATTTAAACTAAATGTTAACTCTAAATAAAAGCTTTTATTAATTTTATAATAATCATCAACATTGTTTATATCATAATAATGATTTTAATCAAAGTTAATATATCTAAATATATGATTAAGAGATATGTAAACAGTAGAGGAAACTATTAGTTAGAGATAAATAGACACATCCTCGAGAGAAATTTTGTTAACAAAATAGAAGATATATCAGACGATGTGTTGGAGGGCGAGGACAAAACGAAAAAATAACTTGCTCTCCACTTAGTTCATTTTGTATTTTTGAAAAAATTAGGTAAAGAATTAATAGGAATATTGGGTCTCTATATAAATTCTTGAAGCTAATGAGGTATAGATGGGCGTGTCAATAAGAAAATAGGAGCTTTTAAAAAGTAAAGTCTATTTTTGTTTTACACCACATTTTTTACTTTTTATATAAAAATATAATATAATATGCAATTAATCAAATTAAGTATAATTCAATTAGTAAACACCTATAACTAATTAAAACATCCTGAATTCGAATTCTCACCTCTAAATTATACTAAAAAATATAATAATATAAGATGCAATCCCATTGTTATTTTATTTTTCTCCAATGGAAGTGCCCAGAAGCTTCTTCGAAAAATCTGAACCCTAAATAAATACAATTAAATGATTTTTATATAAAAAATACGTAATAATATCTTAATTAATTAATTAATTAGTACAAGGACAAAAGCAAGGTATATTTGGGTTCATTGCTTTCGATTCTTGGTGTCTCCTCGGATAGCTACAAAAGAAAGAGATCTTTTTAATGTTTTTTAAATATTAATTTAAATTAAAATAAGGCTAATTACTTTTTTAATAGGATATTTCTTTTTTCTTTCCTTTTTTTTTTAGCTTTGTGTCTATTACTTTGATTAAAATATTCCACCAATACGGCTATTTTTCTTTTTTCTTTTTTAAGTGGGAAGTTTTCCTCGCTGTACTTTTTAAAAGTAACAATTTTAATCCATGTTTGAAAGTATTTAATACAAATTATATACACAACAAAAATATTTTAATATATTAAATTATACTACATTTAAAGAAATCTACTAAGTATAGTGTCGTGTTGAAATTATGATAAAAGAAATAAATGACAAAACTAAAATATTTTAAAAATATAAGACTAAAATAAACGTTTCAAATAGACTAAAATGGATAAAAATTAAATATATAATAACCAAAATGAAATCAAGTTCAAAGAATTTGAACACTACAATAATCTACCAAGGTTATTTTTATTTTTATTTTTTTATTTTAATAGGAATATTTTTCCCTTTTATTATTTTCGGCCTTTGCGCCTTGTAGATTAAAATAATCAACCAATAAGGCTATTTTTTTTTTTAATCGGGTTTTTACCTTTTACTTTTTTGGCCTTTGTGTATTTTATTGAGAATAAAATAATTAACCAATAAAGTGATATTAACAAATATATAAACTAAGAGAATGGGGCTTTTTTTGTCGAGTCTTTTACAATTTTATCAGATTAAATTATTAAAATTTAATGATAAAAAATAGTGAACTTGTCTTTTGTAATTTTTTTTCCTTTGCCTTTTTTACTTTGACTTTTTGTCTTTTCCGAAGAAAAGAACAAATGAATATAAATAAATAATAAATAAATGAAGGTTAAAAAGCTGTAATTTTTAACTGTGCAGCAAAATGCTTCACGTTTAAAGGACATGCTGCTCCATAGGAAACACACGTGAGAATCACATGTTGCATCACGTGACATGTCAGAGTTGTATCACGTGAAACGTCACGTGTGGGTTAAAAGCTTTTTTTCTTTTCATTTTCTTAAATAAATATTCCGATTAGTCCCTAATATTTGAGATAATTATCAATCTAGTTCTTAATCTCTTGAAAATCTTTAATTTTTATTCCAAATGAAATAAAAATTCTCAATTCTTCCCTACAAATTTTATTAGAATTTGTTAACAAAAAATTTGTGTATTTCATTTCACATATAGATGCCACTTGATAGCATTCCAACGCGTCTATAAAAATCAATTTATTTCAATTGGGATATCTAAGTGTCGTGTCTACTTGTCTAAATATGTTATTAAAATAATAATTTAATAATATGTTAATGTTTCAAACTCACAATCTCTTGATTGGGGATAGGTGTCAATTACCAACTACACTCACTTTGGCTTCAATTTCATGTTAATAAATTAGATTTTAACATTTTTATACAATAACTAAATTGAGAATTTTTAATACATCAATCATAAATTTGAAAATTTAAAATATTGTAGACCAAATTGAGAATTATCTACAAGATTAGAGATCATTTGTTACATTTAGCAAGGAAAAAAATATGTGAACTTTAAGGGATTTACTATTTGAAACTCGAACAATAAAATTGTGAAAGAATAAAAGTATCCCACTAATTATGAGACTTGCAACCATATATATAGTTTAGTAATAGTTTAGTAATCGAGATATTTTTACATTCCTCGAAAAATTGTAAGTTCGAATTTGCATCTCTATTTGTAATGACACTCTTTTCAAAAATATAAAAAATTTAAATATGGCTATTTTTTAAAATAAATATTTGATAGTAGAAAAATGTTCTAATTAATTATAATATTTACAAAGTTTCTTTTTTCTTTTTTTTAAGTACCATAATCGTGGAGTTGGTAAATTGAACTTAACATCAAGAAAAATAATTATCGTCTTATCTACTAAAATATGTTCCGATTGACAAATAAGCCACTAATTAATTTAATTAGGATTTCTAATTAATATTTACATTGATATTCATTATCTATTTTAGTCCATTAATTATTTAATTTATTCTATTAAATTAAAGATGAGTCATCATTTCAACTAATTAAATTTAATTTCGATTTTTTATTATATAAATTAATATTTTTAATGGACTGTTTTAAAAAGATTATTTAACTCCATGATAAATATGCTATTATGTTAAATGAATATATTTTAGTCATTAAAAAATTAAGTACTTAATTAATACTAGCTTATCATTCCACACCTAATCAATCAATTAATTAAAATTTTATTTTAATTTTCATTCAATACTTAGTATCATGATACATAAACATAATTAAATTACATTGATTAAAACATTATTTACCCCTTATTAGAATTTCGAATATATATATATATATATATATTATATTGCACATATGCTAATACAAATATTTAATATGTAATTATTCAAATTTTTAATTAATATCCTTAAAATGAAATCCGCAGTCCAAAACAACATATACAAAACTTTCAATAAAACTCCATGGCAATTCATTTACCTCAAAATGAAATATGAAACTAGAAAAAGATAGCCATATAATTTATAGCAAAATTTAATAATAAATTACATTTACAATTAAAAAATAGAATAGAATATGATGAGAACAACTTATGCAAAACCATTTAAAATGTGAATTTTTTTTAAGGGTGTATTATACTAAACTATATTAAAAAATTTATTATTATTGTTGTTGTTATTATTATGAGTGTTTAGTTTGCGCCGATCAAAACTAATAGTAATAAAAATAATTATTATTATTCTTTTAAAGTGTGGGATTAAAAACAATATTTCACAAATTGACGGAATAAAAAATAATAATTTTTATATCATATTAGGTTGATATCTTAGGTAACCCACCAAAGAAATTAAAATTGGAGTTGTTATAGCCCACTTGCATCTTACACTCTCCAAAGTCATTGGACCATTTCCAAAAGTATCTCCCTTTCGTAATTACATCCTCCTCGTCGTTATCATTATCGTCATTATTATATAATTACAGTTACAACTAAATAATGTTAATAATTATGACCGATTAAAATATCATTATTGATACAAAGAAAGATCTATCATCGTTGTCTAATAATAGTCAATAAGACAAGAGGTTAATAGGATAGAAGAACTAAATCGCTCAACAGTTCCTCTTGAGTTTGGCATCAATAATAGTGGGGATCGATTATCATGAAGTTAAGCTTTAAAGAGCCCATGTATGAGCCAACAAAATCTCTTTCGATGAAATTATAATTAAGTCACCAGGTATATATATTTAGACGTGTTACCTATATTTCATTTAATCGAAGTATTTTTGCTCAACCATGAGGAAAGCCGTGCACGGACTAAAAGTATTGTCTGAAGTAGATTGACTGAGTCATCATATAATCGTCATGTTATTTTGTTAAAGGTAGCTAATAATATCGATCATCTTAGACTAAGTCCATAGAATCATTGTTTAAAATGTAAATTTGCATTCTTTTGAAAATCGAGTTTACATTTTTTAAAGGTTTATAAGAAATATTTTCGACGTGGTTCTTTGATTTTTTTTTTTTTTTCAATTCAATTTAATTTAGTCATTTCTAATCCATCACCCTCATTTTATATTATCGTCAATAACTTAAAAGAGTTTAGTTGAAAGGACTAAATTTAATTAAATGGTGGTTTTTCCAAAGAAAATAAGTGCTGCTTTTTCTATTTTTTAAACAATTAATATAAATAATTGAATTAGTTCCAACCTAATAATTAATGTATTTTAAAATAAAAATAAATAACATACATAATTAAATATTTAAATTCGTCAATTCCAAATAATTTTTAATTCAAAGTTTTTACTTAACGGCATAATAAAACAATGTATTTTTTAATTAAACATGCCACTATTTTGATATTGAAAAAGTATAATTACTTTTTTATTTTTGATATAAGATGTTGAAATTTGTTTTTAATTTTACATTACGTTATATTCGCCAAATTTAAGAATAATTTGCTGTTAAATAATATTTTATTTTTATTATAAATTTCTCAATAACTTAATGTAATATCTTTTTTTTTTTTGGTGATGTGAGGTTTGAAAATGATAATTGCTCAAAATTTGTTAAAAATACTATCTTAGACTTGTAATATTAACTTTTATTTGTTTTTTTACTCTACTTTTAAACTATCCATTTTAGTCCCTGTAAATTTAACTTCAGTTTCATTTTAGTTGTACGTTTGTTTGTTACTTGCAATTTAAAAAAAATATCATTTTGGTTTATGTTTACAAATTTTTAACAAAAATTTTATATACAATAGAAACTCTTTAATATAAAATTAAAAAATATATTAAGCGTAGTGCTGTGTTGAAATTATGATCGAAAAAAAATTAGATAAAAAGTAATATGAATGTTTCAAAAAGATATTTTTTAATATATGGAACAAAACGAATTTTCGAAAGTACGAAGGTTAAAATAGGCCACGGCTAAAAGTAGAGGTACTGAAATAACCTTTTTAACTTTCGAATTTTTGAACTTTTGATTAGAAATGTAACCATCAAAGTTTACTTTGACTTTATTGCTATCTATCTCTTTAATCAATCTAATGAATGCTTTTAGATACTTTAAAGTCGGGGTATGATAGTAATTTTCCTTTTCATTTTTCCATTTTTTTAAAATTAAATTTGATTACTATCTCTCTTTTATTTTATTTTAGGAAAAGATACTCTTAAAATGTTGGTCAAATTTTAAAATTTAGAAACATTTTTTTTTAAGATCTTTTATATGAATGTTAAAGAAAATAACAACTTAAAATTTAAAATCTCAACTATTTAATAAAAATTAAATTCTCTTGATCATGGGTTTTTTAATTATTATGTTTTTCACTTTAATTATTACGTTTTCCCTCCTTTTTTTTTTACTCTCTCTTATTAATTATTCACGTCTATCTTTTATTTGCCATAAATTTTGCATTAAAATTAAGATGCAATAACTAATATAGCAATAACTTGTAATTTTCTATTTTCTACAAATGATACTTACATCAATGAATTTATTTTGTTGTTTAATCAATCATTTTATGGGGATAAAAAAAAAGCTCAATTACCACACTTTTTTTTTATTCTCTCTCTCTTTATTGTTTAAAATTCAAAATATTAAATCTAACTATGAAAGGATAACAAATTTAAAATTTTTAAATATTAGAAATAAAATTGAAAATAATATAAACAAAATTAAAAAATATATATATATTTTTCTCCTAAATTGGGCAAAAATAATCAATTTCATGAATGGTTACCTTTAGGATATTTTATTAATTCACCCATTAATTTCAACAAAATTGAAACCTCACAGCAAATTAATTAAAATATATATCTAAAACAAATTTCAAAAAACTCGCCAATTTCAAGCAGAATTAAAATATCATATTTCTTTAATCGTTCCATGCATCTTTATTTACAATTCATTGAATATGTATGAGAATATTTTTTTAACAGTTCTTCAAACACGACAGTCCATTAAAAGATAAAATTTGCAATGCTTAACTAAACATCGAGAAAAAATTGACCCAAGGATTGGTTAACCCATGGTATTGGTTAAAGAAATAGAATGGGTTCCAATTTGTCTGATTTTGATGACACAATTGAATGGGGAGAAAGGGAAATGGAAAGCAATGGCTCTTTGTGCAAATTGATCCCAATAACTTTTTGCTATTTGGTCCCTTTCTTCTTTTTCTTTTCTTTTTTCTCTTTTTCTCTTTTTTTCTTTTTTTCTTATTTATGTGAAAAAGATATGTGGGCCCAATCATCCAATTACCACTCTCTCTCTCTCTCTTGTCAATTTTATGTCTCTTTCCAAACAGCTAAGCTAAGGCTATGCCATACCATTACAATACATTCTTGAATTAGGGTTTCTCAATAAAAAAAATGAGCAAAAAGAAAAAAAAATCAAATATAAAGTATCCAAAATAATTCTAATATCTTTCTCAATTTTGATAAGCATCATCATTTGAGAACTATATGTATGTATTGAATAATTTTGAAATATTTATAACCATTTTATTTTGTATTTTATGTACTCGAACACTGTATTTCTTTGTTTTGTTGTCTCCCTTTTAAAGAAATCTAAGTCAAAATTTAAAAAATTTGGTAAATTAGATAACTGTTTTGTTCTTTTAATAGCTTATTAAAATTATTCTCACAAAAAAAATCAAATTTAAAATTTTGTTATTACTTTTGGAATTTTGTATTTAGGGAAGGTTAAGATATAACAAAGAAATTGTTTTGGAGAGTGGAAAACAAAATGAAATTATTATCAAATTTGAAGCTCTACCCAATTAAATTTTAAAAAAAAAATAAAAGAAACTTTGTTGTATTAATCTATTTGATGAAATTTTCTCATGTTATAATTTTATAGGATGGATATCAAACTATGCCTATGACATTAGTAGCTTCTGGATCCTCTATCCCTATGTTTATTGAGTTAAAAAAAATGGAATCAGGTCAAAATATGTCACACATCGTACATAATTTTTTTTAACATTCGCATATGTATATAAAAATAAACTATTTTATCGTATTATTGAGTGAAAAATTCGAACTCAAACAAAATAAAAATAAGTTCTATAATAAAAATGTGTAACTGAATTGGAGTCTTCGTTTCCATTTTTATCAGTTCAATCAAATTTGAGAAAGAAAAAAAAAAGGCATATGGACCACTCAATAATTTGAAAATGACTCATTGAAATTGTTCTCTCCCTCCTTTTTTTTCCTTTTTTTTTTCAATTATTGGAGAAGATTCAATGTCAAAAAAATATTAGTATATAAAAATTTGTGTTATGTTAATGTTATTTCACTTTAAATTTAAAAAACAATTCTAATTGAGAAAGTGACAGGTCTCCTTAATTATAAAATATCTAATTAATTACATTTTTTCTTAGAGATGATTTACTAAATTATATATTTTTGTTACTCGTATTGACTTTACTAATTTTATTTATAGCACCACCTGATGTGAGCTTGTGCGAGTCATTACCACCTTGATATGAAACATAGAAAAGATTGAAGTTAGCACATTAAAATTATTTTTTTAATAATTTCGTTATTGAAAATTAGGGATCGCAAAAATTCTTTCGGGTCGGGACCAGCCATGTGGGGAGACCCACCCCAAATTGGGCAAATTTTTTCATTAGATGAGGTTGCGGAAGAAAACTTTTGTGGTATTTCTGGTTTTACCTAACCTAGATGTTGATGATGATTTTTAAAATTATTGGTATATATATGTCAATTTGAATATGATCTAATTAATTTAGATATTAATGATCTTCTTTAGAGGTCGGCGATTTGAATTTTTATGGGCACATTTATAATATTAGAATATATCTGATATTATCTTATTTTATTAATTTATTAATTAAAGTTCAAGTGATTGTAACATTTAATCGTTTGAACTCACCATAAAAAGTGTTATATATTTTATTACCTAAAATATATACTCTTATATTACGAGTTTAGTTCCTAAACTTCCACGTTGGTATATAATAAATTCTTGAACTTTAAAAAATATTTAATAAGTTTCTAAACTATCAATTTTGTGTCCAATAATTATGTTACTAAAGTTTCAAATTATCTAATAAACTTCTGAACTTTTAATTTAATATTTTAAAAATCTTGATATATTCGAAACTTTTTAAATGAATGAATTTATTAGACATAAAATTGAATTTTTGAATCTAATAAAATCCTAAACTTTAATTTTCTGTCTAAAAGCTTTGAATTTTAAAAATGTTGAAAAGATCTTAAAATTTTAAAAACTTATTAGGCATAAATTAGGTGCATTAGAGTCTTTAAATAATTTTTCAAAGTTCAAAGACCTGCTTTTGGTAATTCTTTTTTTAATACAACAAGCGGGTAGAGAGATCTGAAACTCATGACTTCTAAGTGTGTTAATTACCGTTGAGCTAAACTCATGTTGACACTCTTGGTACTCCATTTATTCATACCAAAATTTTTTATTTATAAATAATTTTTAATGCTAGTAGATCTCACATTATTTTTAAATGATGCTAACATTACACACAATAAATGACAGTAGTATCTATATTACTGTAGTATAGGAGAGATTTCAAGAGTACCATACTCCCTTTCATTTACACAGTAAATATAAGGAATGGACCCCACAATATTTTTAATACAGTAGTGATGTGATAAGTAGTAAATGGAAGGGAGTATGATATTTCCGTAGTACTATAAATTTTAGTCGGGAAAATTTCTAGTCTTCTACGGAAGTTTTTTCGTACCGTCTCCATTTAAAATTTGTCACTTGTAAAGTACTTCTATTATTATATAAATAAAAAATATATATTTTCTATATAGGGTCTACATACTCACGATACCTCACCTTCACTCATTAAACCACTCTCTCTTATTTATTAATTACTATTATATAGGATTACTTATTTTCTTTTTTTTTTTTAATTTATTTCCCCCTTCATTATTATTTGCATCTTCATGAAGTTCTCACATTCTCCATTCTTATTTCCTTTTCTCCCTTAAAATTAAATTTCTTCATTTTTTTCTTATAGAATGCTCGAATTTTAATGATTTGTACTACATCATTTAAATTACTTATGATTTTTATATCTCTTTTTAATTTTTTTTTTGTTCTTTATTATTTTTTTATTACATTCTAATCATTTTATATTTTTTTCATTTTTTCTTGAATGCATAAAAATATTTGGACGTAGTCAACCTTCGTGAAAAATTAAATAACACTCTAAGTATGTTACGTTTAATTCTTTACATTTTTAAATGGATCATTTTTACGAATTTTGGTTATTTGATTATATATACACATTTTTTTATCATTTTGAATATAAATATGATTCAACTTTAGATTTAGTTGAAATTTTTGTTTCAAATCAATGACTAGCCTAAAACATATAATTCAATTAAATTGGATTTCAAATAAGTCCATGACATATTTTTGAATATATGCAAATTTATTGTTCGATATTTGTATGTCTATTAAAAAAATCAAAATAGGTAACAAATAAAATATGTTGTATTTATTTTTAAGTTTCGTTAAGTATTTACTTTTTAAGTTTGGCTTAGTATCTACCTTCTAAATTTTTGTTTTTAATTGAAGATAAAGTTATAAACGATAACAAATAAAATCTAATGATAAGATTAATTAAATTATACAAAACAATTATTTAACTATTTAGAAATAAAATGAAAATATCGAAATAAAATAAACAAATATTTGTTCTTAATTTTAAAAATCTACAAATAAAATTAGGGAACAAGATATAAAATTGTTCAAATATAAATTTTTTTAGTTGGAATGAAGAAAAAAAAGTGAAATTATAGTGACAATAAGAAAAAATGAAGATGTTAGAAAGTTTAGCACATGTCAATTGAGTTGAGGTAACTTAGTTGAGGTAAATTGAAAAGTCGTGAGTTTGAATTCATATACATGTTGTATTTTAAAAAATAAAGTTAATAGGTAAAAAAGAAATTAAAGTGAATACATAAATAATAATAAAGTTGAAAATAAATTAAAATAAATAATCACATATAATAATAATTAACAGTGAGAAAATGTATCCTATGGGAATTTGAGATATTGTTTCTAACATTTGGTCCCGACTTATAAAGTATATATTTTTATTTATGTAATAATAAAAGTAGTATGGAAACTGATGACTAGAAATTTTATGGAAAGTTTCCTAGATTTATTACGAGCCACGTGGCGAGTGGTGAGGAACCCAAGGCATCGGTGGCACGAAGATTTGGAGAACACGTGGAAAAGCAGTGAGAAATCAAAAGGGGGCAGAGAGGGCAGTGGGCAGCGGGCAGGAGAGAGGATGAAGGTGATGACGTTCCGACGAAGCGTTCGGGCAAAGAATGGGAGTGGGCGACGTGTCGTAAGAAGGAGAGGAAAACGACAAACGAATCTGGGAGAAAAGTGAAACCGTGGGTTCTTGGGTTCGTAGTACACAGTACCATTTCTCTTTTTTTTCTCTCTCTTTTTTTTTCCTTTTTCTGTGTACTTCCCACTTGCACTTTCTAGCGCGTCCTCCACGCCCCTCTCAATTGTTTTTTTTTTTTTTAAATAAGACACAATAAACGAATTTATAAATTTAATATTTTACTCTTTTCAATATTTAGGAAATATAAATTTCAAAAATAATCCAACATATAATTAATTTAATAAAACAACACTAAAATAGAGAGATAAGAAAATCCTATAAATTAGAGATGGAGGCACGTTCGTCTATAGAGAAGATGTCATTGCACTGAGTTATTTGGCACTCCATTTAGAAGATACAACAATTCTTCAAGAGATCTTGTATAGCAGCTAAGTTCTCTTACAAATCTTTAATTGCTTGTATGCTCAATTGGTTGAAAACTATGTTGAACACACAGTGTACTTAAACGGGTAGATGATGCTTTTTTATAAGAGAGCATTCCTTATTATTAGGATGTCTAAATTTAACAAATTGACAGACAATTTTTCCTATTTATTTGGAGGAGTTTAACCAAGTTAAAAGAGTATAAAGTAAGATAATAAATATAAAAACCTTAAAATTTTCAACATGTTACATTGTGGGAGTAGAAGTTCGAATTAGAAAAAATTAACAAATAAAATATTAAAAATGTGCACCTAATATGTGGTTCAAATATATATATATTCAAAACTCACTAGTAGGGGTATTTTGGTACAAAGCCTCGGGAGATAGGAGTTGGTAGAATGGTTGTTATTTCCTTGCTTGGTACAATTTGTATGAGCCTAATTTTATTAGTTCATTTTAATTATTTTATCAAAATTATGTAAGATTTCTATGATCAATTCTATAAAATAAGTCTTAGCCTAGTTCAATAATTAACTGATTAAAGGATATATTTGTAAAGGCATATATCCTTATCCAGTAGGTTGGAAGTTCGAATCCACAATACCACATGTTGAACTATAAAAATTCATAAAATAAATATTATCACATTTTATTTTCGGTTAAAATACTATTTTGGTTCCTTTACTTTTAAGTCTTTGTTCATTTTAGTTCATGTACTTTGAAAACGTTTATTTCAGTCTCTATCTTTTAATCTTGATTCGTTTTAGCCTATGTACTTTAAATATATTCATTTTGATCACTGTACTTTTAAGAAGAGAAAATTTTAGTATCTCTTCACAAAAATTTAACACAAATTTTACATCTACTAGAAACTCTTTAGCATAGAGAAATGTTTAGATTTTAAGAAATATATTAATTGTAATGTCGTGTTGAAATTGTGATAGAAAATGAGATTAAAAATAAAATGAACGAACCAAAATGGTCACTTCTAAAAGTAGATGGACCCAAATAAACATATTGAAAATTTAGGAACTAAATCAACCATAATTAAAAGTACAAGATCAAATCGAACAAGAAATATAAAGACCAAAATAAACGAAAACTGAAAGTATGGTGACCAAACTAGTATTTTAACTATTATTTTTTAAAAATTTTAATGACATTTTTACACGGCTAAACATAGAAATTTTTCTGTTTCTAAACATCTTATTTTCAGGCATTCGAATAAGCAAATGAAACTACCAAGCATGCAACTCCCCCGTCATGCAGCCAAATTAAATCCCTAATGGCTTAATAAATGAAAATATTTAACTTCTAACTGGTGAGGAATAACTTTATCCTTATCATGCAACTAAAATAAATAAATAAAAAGATATAAATATTAAAAAAATGATAAATTATTAAATATTTAATGATGCTAAGGACAAGGTTGTTTCCACGAAAAAATTTTCACCAATGATAATTAAAAAAATAAAAAATAGAAAAGAAACATTAAAAAACATCAATAATAATTAAGAGAGAGTTAAAGAACATTAAATGCCACCCGTGAACTAAAACCAACTCTTGTTGAAATGATCAANTGACTTCAAGTTACCTACTATTTTCCTTATTTATTTTTGTTAAATTATAAATATTATTAAAACCAAAAAGAAAAAAAAACCCCCTTTTTCTTTATGGGTCCTCAAAGTAAGGAAAGGAATGGACACCATTTTCTTGAGTTGAGTGACCTAAGGAAAAGTTATAATTTCATTACATTTTATTTAATAATAAGCGGTGAAATAAATATAAATCTCAAAAGACGAGTTTAAATAATTTTTCCAAAAGCTAATCTATAATGATTAATTTTAACCGTTAATATTAAAAAAGAAAATTACAGTTAAGGTTTACCTCCTCTTATTTTATGGTTGAACTAAAAAAAATTAGACACAAATCAAATGGTGACCCAAAATCAAATTATTTGAAATTTTGATCAAATGAAGTGCCTAAATATAGTTAACAAATAAAATAAAATCAAATCAACCCTTGCCAAGATAATTAAGGAATTACCCCATAACAAGAAATATAGTCTTGGTAACTTTATGGTCTCTCGTTCCTAAAATTGTGTAGAAATTTTGAGTGCGGTTGATAATGTTCTAGTTTATTGTTTTTGTTTATTATTCTTTAACAAATAAAAATAGAATTGCATTGCTCCAACACCCCTAGATTCAAGAATGAAAAAAATAATAGTTTTTTTTATTTATGTTTTCGAACAAATTTGGAAAAGGAAATAAGAAATTTGTTTTGTCTGTTTTCAAAATTTCTATACAATTTTGAGAATATTTTTAAAAGAATGAAAAATAAGAAACGCAAATAATTGCAAATGCTTAGGTTTCTTAATAAATTTGGAAATGAGAAACAAAAAAATGGAAACGTTACTTAATGAACTATTTGGAAACAACAAAATCAAGGTTTTTTTTTTTTGTTTGTTCGTGTTCAGGTTTCAATCCTTTTTTCAAAATATAAATAAAAGGACGTTTATAAATGGTATAATAAATAGTAAAAAAATATAATATAAAAAATTAAATAGATTTAATGAAAAACTAAATTTCATATAAAAATTATTATTTTTTTGTTTAAAATTTTAGTGAAGGAGAAATAAAAAATTGTTACTCAGACATGTTTCGGTTTTTTGTCTCCGACAAAAAAAAAGGAAATAGTTACCATATGCCATTTTATTTTTATTTAAAAAAACGAGAAATAGAAACTTCAAGGCTCGTTTGATAACATTTCCAGTTTCTTGTTTCCCGTTTATTAAGAAACTTAATCATTTTGCAACTAATTATGAGTTTGTTTGGTAACATTTTTATTTCTTGTTTTTCATTTCAAGCTTTATTAAGAATCCTAAACATTTTACAACTAATTATGTTTCTTGTTTCTCATTTATTGAAAACATTTTCAAAATTGTATAGAAATTTTGGAAACAATCAAAACAAGTTTCTTATTTATTGTTTCCATTCTCAATTTGTTACAAAACGTAAATTCATTGGTGTGTTAGGTGATAACTCTCCAAATATAGAGTTATTTGGGTATAATGTTGGTATAAATTCGCTAAAGATAGCATCACTTGCACTCATATTCACTGAGTTTGTGCTAAAAAGATCATAAACACTAGCTTTCTACATTTTAATATTGTCAATTGCAATTGAGCTAATTTCGGTGCATTTTGCTACAGCTTTAACGATGCTAGCATCAGATCCAGATTCAGAAAGCAGCAGAAAACGACAAATTGACAGTGAAAGGACTGCTCAACGGGATTTACCACAGTAACTCGGACAAATATCTGGAATTTAGAGTTGGGGCTCACTTTATCCTTTGTGTTGTCCTAAAATTAAGGATGGGTATAAAAGTACCCCTTTAAGGCAGCCTCCAACACTTCACCACTCCATTTTGGAATCATCCATCCCACCCCCCAAGAAAACTTCTCCAGCTGCTCGTGGAAGAGTTAGAAGAAGCCCATAAATCTGCGGTTGAAACAAAGAACAAGAGGATTTCGCTTTGAGCTGAAACCTTCAGCTTCTTCTCTTCATCTTTGAATCTCTTTGTTTTATTTTCATTCTAGTTTTTATTTGATTTTCTTGTATGACTTTGCGTAGTTAATCTAATTTGTGAGGGGGAGGTTGTTGTGAACCCTTGTGGCAGTAGACTTTGTTACTGTTTTTAAATGATGAAGAATATTGTGTTGAAGTTGTTTTATAAATTTATTTTCAATATGCTTGATCACCATGTTGGAATTGTTAACTTTTGGAAAATCGTAATAGGAAGCGAAATACTTCATCTCGAGCTAGAGTCTACTTGAGTTTAGCGTGTGGTGACTTAGGGATAAGCATCACCTAGCTTGGTCATGAAAACTGTGCATATATGCTGTTAGTGTTTATCTATGAATGTTAACAGTAGAAAATCTGGGAAATCTGAGAAGATTCCATGTCTGTTTGGCCAATGCTCTAGCATCGTTTATGCTATAACATCATTTGCTTTAAGTCCACAAGAGTCACTTATGCCCTTCCCCCTTACTCACTTTAATGTCAGTATTTCAGTTCATATTTGTGCATTTTCCTCCGACATTTTGTTCTCATCTGTCTTTAATTCATTTTAACAGTAGTTCACTGGTGTATTGTTTGAGTTGATGTATTTTAGTTTTCCTATTTGTTATAAATACTTTGCTTGTTTAAAATCCTCTCATCTTTAGTGATTATTGAAGTGTGTAACAATCAATCCCTACGAACTTTTTATTACTTTCTACGACGATTGTGTAGACTTGCACAAGGGGACATAAATCAAACCAACATTAGGGTAATGCAATTCTATTGTTCTTTATTAAAAATGAGAAAACAGAAACAATAAATGAGAACATTACGCCAAACGAACTATATCTTTATTGTTTCTCATTTTTTTTGAACCAAATCATATAAAAATTTTGAAAACAATATTAAGGTAAGTTTTTTTGTTTTTGTTTTTGTTTTTTGTTTCTGTTTCCGTCTCAGAATTCATGAGTGTTGGGACCCTTCAACTCTATTTTTCTTTATTAAAAATGATGAAATTGAAACAATAAACGACAACGTTATCAAACGGACGCTCGACATACCAGCACTAAAAAAAAGCATTTTGGGAAGATTTGTGTGGGAAATTTCTAAAAATGAACTTGTAGTGTAGACTTATAATATGAAAATAATAAATTTTTCTCTTATTTTTTCTGAAAAGTTGATTCCAAGTGGACGGTGGACCCATTAAATTTTGTCCCAAGTACGTCAACTATTGACCAAATAATCCAAAGCAGAATTTTCCGCAATGCCAAAATTTCAAACTTCAGTTGAAAATGGTGAAACCACTTTAACATTATTGTAAAAATTAAGTATTATTGTACTTAAAGAAAAATGAAGTATTATTATAAAGTTTAAATTTGGAGTTTTAAACTAAACATGAAAAAGAAAAAAAAAAAGGAAAGGGAACTTTTCCAATAACTTTTAAATCATAAGCCCAATTTTTATTTTCTTAAAAAATCTCACCGTCCGAGATCAAAACACAAGACCCAAAAACAATACTAAGACAAGAAAAGGATGAAAATAAATGAGATAAATTTATATATATATACATCCATACAGTAATCTAGCAATTCAATTTAGTAACCATAACCATTTTGTAGTTTTTATAAATTAAAATTATAACCATTATATTTTTTTAAAACGCGTTTTTGTGATCGAGTGTTTCTTTATTTTGTTATTTACTTTTTTAAAAACGCTTTTAATATTTAAGTTAAATTTTGAAAATTTAAAAAAAAATTCAAAAACGTGTTTCTATGTGTTGGGAGTTGGAATTTTGCTAGAAAAATAAAATTGCGATAAAGAAAAGCGTAGGAAGGCTTGTATGATTCTAAAAAGTATAAAATTAAAAACAAAATAGCTTCCAAACAAGACTTTAGATTACACATTTTCAAATTTAAAACCTATACTCAAATACTATTGAAATCTATGGGACGTAGGACACACGAATACCTTTCCCGCTCATTTCTCGAGTGTTTCATCTTAAGTTCTTCAATCATGCCTTGCGCCTTTGTGTCGTTTCACTATTTTTTTAAATACAAGTCCATGCGATAACACAAAATTTATTCTAAATGCAACGTGTAACAAAAAAAAAATAGCGATAATGATTAAAATGAAATAAAGATTATTATTGTTAACTTTATTGGTTTAAATATTATACTGATTTATGTATTTTCTATCCTTTTTGTTCACACATACTTTTAAAATGTTTTTTTTTGTCATTGTATTTTTAGTCTTTTCCAATTTTAGCTCCTGTACTTTTAAATTGTCTATTCTTTGGTCCCTACATTTTTTTTATTATCTCTTGTTTTTTTAAATCACAATTTCAACACACTGCATACAATAAATTTCTTAAAATGTAGCAATAACTTTATATTAAATAATTTTCTCCGTAATATAAATTTTGTGTTAAATCTTCGCAAATAAATACCAAAATGGTCGTACATAAATTAAAATAAAAAATACAAGAACTAAATTAGACATTTTGAGGGTTGGGGATCAAATAGAAATAGTAATTAAAATTTATTTTGTTTCTTGTAGCTTAAGGAATAAAGAAATAGGAAAAAAATTGATTTCCAATTAAAGGAAGAAAAAAGAGGTTCTTGTTTTCCATTCTATATATGGAAGGAAATTCCAAACGTAGAGAAGTGGGAGAGAAACAAAACAATAGGGCGGTGTGCACGTCAAGTTTACGCGCGCCCCGAGAGCGTGGGGCCTGCTGCTTATCATTTCTCGTACAAATGATGACGTCACCACCTCTCCAGCTGAGAGGGCGAAACCTAGCCCCTGGGCCCCACCCATCCTTTTTCCTTTTCTACCCTCCCTTTTCAATTTATTTACATTGATGCTACTGCTTTGGTCTATTTACGTGGTTCCCTCGTTAAATGGTAAAAAGTAACTCATTAGTTAAATTGAACATAGCTCAAGTGGTTAAGGTATCGATTTTTGATAAAAAAGTTATGAGTTCAAACCTCCACTTCCACAATACTCGAAAAAAAAAAGACAATCCATTAGAATGAATTTTGATAACCCCATCCGAACTATAGTTCAACGATATTTATGTTCGATTAAAAAGTTGTTTGATTATACTAGTTTAGGAGTCTTAAGTTCGAACCTTCTGTGAGTTTAATACCAGATATCTTTAATGTCTTCCGGGTCTAAGATAGTTGTGGGTGTCTCTGGAGCAAAGTTGAAAGTTACAACTCATAATTATATATAGAAAAAAAATGAGTAAATAAATAAAAAAGGTAACATTTCAATATTTGATTAGTTCCCAAAACTTGGTGGGAGAAGGGGGAGGAGATTTAGGTAAATTGAGGCACAATTTCTTCCCCAAGTTGTAATTTGAGCCAACGGATTCAGTCTGAAAACCTGCAGTGGTTTCCATTTTTCTCCTCAGTTCTCTCTCTCTCTATAAAACCCTTCGTCCTCTCTGAAGCCAAAATCCCTCTCCCATGGATTCCTCCAAGCCCTCCAGAAGACCCTGCTTCCTCCAAGAAGACGACGGCCTCGCCTCTTTCGCCGACATGGACCCCGCCGTCTCCGCCCATCGCTTCTTCTCCCGCCCCCGGAGCTTCCGCCGCCTCCCCTCCGCCGCCGCCGCCACGCCGGAAGACCCTCACCCTCATTTCTTGGATTCTTGCTTCCTTTGCCGCAAACCCCTCGCAGATAACGCCGATATCTTCATGTACAGGTTCGTCGATTCCCCCTTTGTTTTCTTGTGGTTTAAGTTCTTGATTGGTCCGTTGGGGGTTTTTTCCTGCTCTGGGTTCTGATTTGATTTGGTTTTTCTCGCCCGAGGAACTCGGAAATCGCTGTCGATTTTGATTTCTCTGTTTCCGAACAGGGGATTCGGGTTCTGTTTGGGCGATTGTGATTTCGTTTCTGGGTTTCGTTTGGTTGTGAATTTCTTTCGTGGAAATCTTTAGGGTGTTCATTTTCTGGGCATCCAAACAGTGGATGAAACTGGGGATTTAGGGGAGAGGTTATTGGGAAATGGGGAACTAAATTTTGCTTGATTTTGTTTTGCAGAGGCGACACCCCATTTTGCAGCGAAGAGTGCAGAGAAGAACAAATAGAAATAGACGAAGCGAAAGAGAAAAAGTGGAGAAGATCTTCCTCGGCGGCCATGAAAGCTCTGAGGAAAAAAGATCAGAGAAGATCCACTTCGCCCAATAAATCCTCCCCTCCCAACGACTACCCTCTCCGCGCCGGCACCGTCGCCGCCGCATAGATTCCGACACACAAAAACAAAAACAAAAACAAGAACAAAACCGGGGAACAAGGAGAAGA
>NW_019104630.1:279830-314299 GCF_001995035.1 Momordica charantia
AAAAAAAAAAAACAATTCTGTGGTTTAAAAAATGTTTCACCCCAAATTAAAATGTCTAAATTTAGTGCAAATGATATTTCGCCACTTATATCCAAATTTAAGGTTTAATGCAATGAAACTAAAATTTTAAAGTTACAATTGACTAATTAAATCAATAATTAAGATGAAAATTTTGAATTTGATTTTTTTTAATACAACACCGTGTGAGGTTGATATTCCAACTGAGAAATTTTTTATTAGAGATAGATGTCTTAATTAGTTGAATTAAGTTAATTTTTTTTAAATTATTGTTGTTCCTCTTTTAATTTTATTATTAAACTTTCACCCATTTTATTATCAATATTTTTAAAATATTGAGTTATTTTTTAGATTAAATATTGAGTTTAGTTATTTTTTAGATTAAATATTGAGTTTAGTTTACCCATATTATTTTAAAAGTGTTTTTCATATTTAGTTCAATTGACCTATAGAGGCTTGACACCGATAAAATAGGCCTCCAATACATATAATAAAGCAACAAGTAATCATCCCATTGACTAACTTCCAAACCCATTTGGTTTTGAAAATTTTAATTTGATTCGTATAATTTACCCACCACTTTAGTGCTAGTCACACATACTCCGATATTTTATCGAAATTTTATATGAAGCATAGTAAAAAATAGAGTTTTGTAACATATAATATATGAGAAATCTTCGATATAGGAGAAATCTTAAGGCATCGAGACATCTTCTACTTTTGAATTTCTTAGATAGAAAAAACCAATTTAGAAAAAATATAACTTTTTCCCATCCAAAACATTAACCGTTTTCTAATGTGTCGTGTTTTATTTTTTGTTTTATGAAAGCGAATTTATGTCCTCTCTAGTCTCTACCATTAAAAAAAAAAACATGTTATACCTTTTTATTTTTACCCTTTTTAAAAAGAGAAAACTAATAACATTTGATATCAATAAAGATATTGGGAGATTTTTTTTTTTCAAAGAAAATGTTGGACTAGTGATCCAACCTTAACTTACTTTCCATTCATCTATGTTTGAGTTCACTATTTTAAAATGTTAAAATAACTATATAGATCAAGTTTATTTGTTTTTTAAAATTCAACAAGAAGGGTAGATTAAGCCTCCAATTTTCAGGGAGATAAAGTAATACTTCGCTGATTAAACTGTGTTTACATTGTGATTTTTTTCTAAAATTATTTTACATAAAGATGATTTTTTTTCCAACTCAACGATGGCAGGTGGAGAAGATCAAACTATCAACCTACCGAGCTATACTTGGATTGACACAAAAACTTAATAGAAATATGAAAAGAATGGATTCAATGAAAAATAGAGTTGTATTTCACGTTTTTAGTGTTTTCGGATATGTGTTGAGTAATAGATTTAAAAATCGAATATCAGTTTAGAAAATTGTTCCAAGTCTTTAGTAATATATTTTTAAACTAGAGGTAGATATCAAGTAAATATTTATTTTAATTTAAAATATTATTAATTAAGTTAATAACATACATTTTGTAGAATTATTATTTTACAATATTACTTAACTCATAATATATTATATTATTATTTTAATTTTAACCAAAATGAAAGGAATATATAGTGAGAGAGTATATTTATGAAAGTTTTTTTTTAATGTAATTCTACTTCAAATTTCAAAATATAAAAATACTAAAAGTTATTTTTAGAATTTTTACTATTTAAATTATAGAATAATTTACACCAACACATATTTATTAAAGGTGTGTTTGAAAGTGATTTTGTCACGAGCAAAATCACTTTTGCCCTTGTCAAAATCGTTCCAACAATTTTTCCTAGGGTTCATAGAGTCAGGTTTCCCGTTTACCCACAACGGAGGAGCAATTTCTATTGATAATGTTTGGCAAATTAAAAAATTGATTTCAAAAATTTAAAACCATTTACGATATTACTTGGATGATGATTTCGAAAATCAAAATTAGTCAAAGATGTGTTTGGAAAGGTATGCAAAAATCACTCCCATTTTCATTAATTATGTTTGACAAATTAAAAAATCAATTTTAAAAAAATTTTAGAATAATTTTAAATTGATTTTTAAGGTACAACTTGAATGATAATTTTGAAAAATCAATTATATTTAAATATTTTTTTCAAAATCATTAATTTTACTGTGACATCTCGGACACGCGTTCGCTCCAAAACAATTAGATTGAATGAATCTGAAAAAGGAGAAAATACAGATTTCATCCTATTATTGAATTATTAGTAAAGTCAACAAGCATTTTATAACAGCCACGCAGCTGTGTCGGCAGTCCAGAGAAGCACCAATCACAATCACACACGTGGCACTTTGCACTTAATTCCAAGATTGCCATTACCCGCCATCTTCAATATCTTCCGATTTCTTCAACCGCCCCTTCAATTTCTCCATCACTATCATCACACTCTCTTCACAGCTCTGCGTCTGAAAATGGAAGGTCTGATCAAGGGCGTTCTCGATATCGCGCTCGGCCACGACGACAATAGAGACGAAGAATCCGCTCCGCAGTCTCGAGACGAACGATCCAGATCCACTTGGGCTCAGGTCAGTGGGTGGTTTAGTAATACTCTAGCGATCGAGAGATCGGGGTTTGAATTCGTACTCGTTTTGTGTTGATTTTGGATTGGAATTGCGCAGGTGGTGTCCGGGGAGGAGGATGCGGGAGATCGGAGACAAGGGTATGCTCCGAATCGGAGGGACGATGAGGTCTGTTTTTTGGACTGAAATTGATTCTGGAAATGGAATGTGAATCAGGTTTTAGATCGGATTCGATTTGAAATTGAAATGTGCTCTGTTTTCTTAATCGATTTTTCAGGAAGAGGGTCGTTCGCGGCGGCAGGAGTGGGAGGTTGAGGGTTCGAGGATTTCTGGGCAACGGCAGCAGGTTAGGTCCCCCAAAAGCTGAGATCGGATTTCTCATTATTTTACTCTCAAGACTCTCTAGTGAACTCGGATTGCTGTTTCCAATGAATGAGATTTAGAAAGTTAGGATTTATTTCGACATTTCGGGATACATTGGCTTGAAGTGTAATGGATATTTTTAGTAGAGCATTATGGTATCGTTAAAGAAAACAAATTTAGAGAAACAGTTGCAAATATGATGGTATTATCTACTTTGGGTACAAGTATGTTTGGTCTTGCTTTTGGTTTCATACGAATCGAGATGGTATTCTTATTTATTTCTACAACCAAGATCTTATCTACTTCTAACCAATGTGGGACCGTGTTAACTGATACCTGTTTGGAACTTTAAATCTCATTTATACGTCATTAAGTGCAGTCGTTGGACGAACTTCACAAGGACAAACTTTCTTTAGGATTTTGTCCATATCCGCACACCCATGGCCCATGGGGCATCAAGATATTATTTATTGTAACTCTACCTTTTTTAAATGCCATGTCTTGTGAAGAATAACATACATTTCTTTTATTTCTCAAAGTATTAATTGTTCTTAGTAGATATCATGATACGTATATCAAATAATATTGCACAAACTTCATTATTGCAGCCTCTTCTAAGGTCTTATGATTTAATTCTTATCTTGATATCACCCAAGTTGCTTATTCTCGCAAGATAACTTTTCCTGTTAATGATGATGAATATTGTAGTTGCTTGTAGGTATATATTTTGAAACATTTATTTTATTTGAAGCAATTTTGTGGATTGATGTTTCCAGCTATTTTGTCAGTAATCTAGTACGAATAGCAGTTTCATTTCCTCCACTCTGATTGATAGAATGCTGACTTCATATGAAATGTGAGAACAGGGTGAATACCGTAGTGAGCATGGTCACAACAGAAACCATTGGGCTACAGAGGTCTTCTTTCTCGTTATTTATTTCTCAGTGTTGTTTTTATATAGTGAAATCACTCAATTGTTTTCTCTTGTATTTTCTAATTGTATTAACTACACTGTACAGGAGGGCTCTGAGGAGAAAAATGATGGGTGGGAGACTGTCCACAAAAAGCCGCCTAGGAGAAAACACAAGGTTACTATTCATCGTACAATTTATTATACGAAAGAACATTTTGACAAGATGCATGTCGGGTGTGTTGTTTTATATGATTAATTAGTGCAAACAATTTCTTGAGAGAACTAGTAAAAAATCAGTTCTTCTATTCATTAAGGAGAGCCTTAACCTTATGACCTGATGTATCATGTAATTGGGTTGAAGTGTTTGACTTGGATGGTGTATTATCATAAAGATGAATTTATTGGTTGAGCTCTTGAAGTAAGCAATGTGTGCAAACATGATAATCATGGGCCACTATGATGTTAATTCAAGAACTAAAAGTTGTTTGTGTTTCTTACTTGATAATTTGGGTGTACAATTGCATTTGCCATGGTTAGCAACTCTTGAGTACCGCATATTTAGTTACAGATGCATTATTAATTATACCTTTGCCTATCATGTTTAATCTGCAAAGCGTCTCCATCCTGGGATCACGCTTCTTACTTATCACCTGTGTGGTAGTCTGCTGTTTGGAAGTTTCAAGATTATGTTTACTGTACATTTTCATTCTGACTAAAAGTTGTCCTTTTCACCTTGCTTATGGGCAACTTTCTTGGATTTTTAACTAGCACTGAACTTCGAGAGGTTTTATGGGTAGTGTCTTGGAGTTAAAAAAATTTACTCCTCGTGCAATAATTTTTTAGGTGCAGATAGATAATTGGGGAGGATACAAACGACCTCCCAGTGAGCAAAATTACTCTGATGAGGTGGAAGTTGGTGCTGAGCTAGAACCCTCAGAAGACGAGCTTGCCGATTTGTCCCGTGCCTGTAACAAGCTCTGGGAACTTGATCTAAATCGTTTGGTACCTGGAAAAGATTATGAAATTGATTGTGGTGAAGGGAAGAGGGTCAGCGGAAGGGAAGATATGGCAGAAGGATGCCTCTTTAGTTGGGTTAGTGAAGATGCATTTAGGAAGCCAACATTTTCACGTTTTTGTTCACTACTTGATAACTACAACCCGGATCAAGGGAGCAGAGAAATTGTGACAGCTGAGGAGAGGCAAGAGCAGGCAGCATTCGTAGAAGAAATTAGCAGAACTGCACCAATTAAGTACCTTCACAAGTATCTTTCATCCAACGGAGTTACACCCAATGATTACCAAGATTTCAAACGTTTGCTGACCAGTCTGTGGTTCGATCTTTATGGTCGGGGTGGAACATCTGGTTCCTCTTCTGCCTTTGAACATGTTTTTGTTGGAGAAATCAAGCAACGAGGTCAACAAGAGGTTTCTGGTTTCCACAACTGGCTTCAGGTTAGTGGCCCTCTGAGATCCCTCTCTTGAAATACTCGATCTGTTCAATATCTATCTAACCATGTTGAGGCACTTCATGCAACTTGTTCACCTAATCGGCCTGTCTTCTGAAAGCTTGGCTCATTTCCTCTGTTTGATTGTATTGTAAACCTCTGACAAGTATTGGCTATAAAAATTGAACTTATATGGTTATTAGTCGCCCCTATATTTTTAACTTGTGAAGTTGACTGAGTTTTTTAACTTTCAAAATGCTCAAATGATGTATAACTTTTTGTCTGTAAACTCACCAGGCTATCATTTTCTTAATATTAGTATTTTCTTTGCTGGAGTTTCCTGAAGTTACTAATCTTCTTATATCTTATTTCAACTCTAGTTTTACCTTGAAGAAGCCAAAGGGGCTGTTGACTATCAAGGTTACATTTTTCCCCGACGACGTGGCCAGTTTGTAAGTAACTCACCTTAATAGTTTTTGAAGCATTTATATAAATAGCATAAAATAAATATGTATCTTCAAATACACTAGAAAGATTAAAATTTTTTAGGAATAGCATAATCCAAATAAAACTAAAAGTCAAATATAATATAAAACACAATAAGAAAACAATTATGCTATATTTGAAAAAAACGAAAAGTTGTAACATTTTTAGAATACATATTAAATTTAGGCTATCTACTGAAATTTCTCATGTTTTTTTTGGGTATTTGATGTTTAGATGTAAAGAAAAAAGTTGTAGCATCATTTTGGAACTTTCTTAAGTCACTTCTAACCTAAATTCCACAAGCGGAAAGATGATTATAGACACTCAGTTCCCTGTTCAGCATTATTCTTTATAAAAGAAGGTAAATTTTTATCAGAAAGCCAAAGAAATTCTGAATTTCTTGTGGTTACAGTAAAATAATAACCTTCATATGCCTGACGTTCTTCAGGCTATTAAATTTGTGTGGTTCCATCAAAGCTTAGTTCTGATAAGAACACCATCTTTGTCACTTAAAATTGAAGAGCTTGCCCCACTTTCTGAACGATAAGGATTCTCTTCTGCCTAATCTGATCCATGTCTTAATGATTTGTTTGCCAATCCTGCAGCCTGATTCAGAAACTCAATTGCTTACCATTCAGTTTGAATGGAATGGTATTCTCAAATCTGTCTCAAGCACTTTGATAGGAGTTAGCCCTGAGTTTGAACTTGCACTGTATACACTATGCTTCTTCCTCGGTGGAGAGGATAACCATGTCGAGCTCGGACCCTATCCCATTAATATCAAGTGTTATCGACTTGGAAACAAAATCGGGTCCGTGTTTCCTGTAGCAGAGTCTTGAAGTTCCCTCACTGAGATTAATCCAGTTATTTCCCTTCAAGCCCTTGGTATACTTGTAAGACAGGATTGTATTATAGATTTTGAGAACATTAGTGATTATTATGAGACAATAATATCTTTAGGACACAACAGTTCTATCTTCTATATGATGGAATGGAAGAACATGATTTCATGATATACTCATTAGATTATAGGAGGATCCTGAAACTTTTGTATTATTACATTGGAATTGCAAAAGGATGTCTTTATATCTTCTTTGTCTTCTCAATGGTTTGTAAAGATACTGATTCAGACAACTTATATTTGCTTTCATTTCTTCCCAAGGCTGAATGCATGTGAGACATTATGTAAATGTAGTTGCTTCTCACTCTACCTTGTGTATATTCATTTTATTCCTTTTTAGCATATTGCTACCATGTAATATAGTTTACAATCAATGCTTGGTTCTATAACATATAGGGGATAACTAGAACCATATAGCGGTAGATCCGACTTGTATTTTCTATACATTGTTGATGTGAAAATCCTAGTGAATTGGAATTAGAAACTCTCAAGGGAGGTGGACTCCTAATTCTAAACACTAAAACCCTCCAATTGATTTGATTTTAACCCTAAGGTTTGGGTTAGACACGGATTGATTTAAGATCAAAACTCTCGAGACAAGTAACAAATTCCTTGATCCCAAGAGTCAAACACTCGATGAGATAGAATAATCAATCATACCTGAATGTTTTGGCATGCAACTCAAGACATGAATTGCAAATGTTCAAGAAGCTCCTAGCTAAACTTGAAAGGAAGAGCTCAAAAGGCTAAATTCCATTAATCAAAACTGGTTTAGTCCCTCGAATAACCTAATGGCAAGACTTTAGATAGCCTCCCAACCAAAACCTAAATGCCACATCATCAAAATACCCCTACTAAATATGTTCAATAAATGGGGAATGTAATAAAATTACATAGATAGCTTTTAAATAAAAAAGTTTATCATAATTTAAAGTCTTAGGATGTTCATATCAATTATGTACCTCATCTTCGAAATGTTCAGATCAAGAATAAACTTTGGAAAAATATCTTTGGAGTCCACAGATATTTTTTTGGGAAAGAGGGTCTTTGTCATACTCGTTATGAGGAACTATTCATATTATTTGCGTTATCTCCACGAAACTTTTCTGCTACAGTTTCACCCATCTGACTTCTGAGGCAAGCTAGGCAGTTACAAGGTTATATGTATTTGAACGACTTAACTTTAACCATAGAATGTCTGTTTGGTAATGTTTTCGTTTTTTTTTCTTGTTTATGAAACGTGAAACAAGAAAAAAAGAAACGACAATGTTACCAAACAGACCCTATAATACTTTGTGTATCTCTCGGTTGGTTTTGAGGATTCTTTTCGATTAAATATTTTCTCATTCAGGTTCTGATTTATTTTGTTAGGCTTTTGAGATTGAGACCCTCTTAAGCAATATTCAATGTGAACACAAAGAGTTGGTGGTCCAATGAAAACTTTTAAATTGGAGTTTCCTTCAAGTTTATGAATATAAAACTTGTAGACTAACACCCCACAAAAAAAAAAGAATAAAAAGGGAAAAAAAAAACTTACAAATAGAATAGCTTTCAAGTTTCGTGAGGATTTGGGATTTGTTTCATTATAAAAAATAACTTAATTAGAAATCGAATAGCTTTTAAATATGAAGTTTCGGTATCTTTAAAAAATAACAACTTATTTTGTAACTATTTCTTTGCTTTGTGGTTTATTTTTTAAAATCTTAGCCAGATTTCAAAAACTAAATGCTTCTTTTTCTAAATTATTATTTTTTTTCTTTTGGCTAAGATTTCAAAAGTATTTCTAAAAAACAAAACACATAAAAATAAATTAAAGCAAAAGATAGCAAACAAGTTTAATTTTTGAAATCATAAAACAAAAACAACATCGTTATCAAATCGGGTCTTTTAATACATGGGTCCTCTTAATCTTTGTCATATTTCGAACTTTTAAGTACCATAAAAATTGGTAAAAAAATAAAAATAAAATAAAATAAGGTGAGTTTTGAAGTCTATTACAACGAAATTGTGAGAATGGAGAACCAAAAAAAAAAAAAAACTCTGCCTTTCAATGGATGCACATCCAATCCAAGTCTTCCTTTTCCCCAAAAAAAAATGGTACCTTTTGGTGGTTGTGTTTGTCCTAGATTCAAACTTTCACTGACCTTAGTTGAAAATGTTAAAAGGAATACCTTAGTGATCGAGAGCTAAACACGTTTTTCACGAATCTAAACTTTGATGGTCATTTGCTGGAACATTAAACATCTCACGAGTTTTTCAATACAACATGTTATAGGATCAAACAATAAGTGGCCAATAAGCTTACTTGAAAATCCATAGGTGATAATCGTCTATAAGGTCAAGCAAAAGAAATATTTCGTTCTTTAACCTTCGCGAAAAACAAATTCTTTCGTTTCCATGTGAAGATCCTTTCCTTCACGAGTACGGTCACCCACTCCAAATACAGTTTCTTGTTTCAAGTTTTCGAGAAACGTATTTACAACAAAATAATACTTTTCTTCTCCCATAATAGAAATGTCAATCCTCTCCTCCAATGAAGCCTAAGTATTTGGCTTTATTTATACATCTCTCTATCAGCTCTCTTTCCCATTTTGATTTCATGAGAGGGAAAAGGAAGAAAATAAATAAATAAGGGAAAAAAGGGAAGAGATAAGAACTAATGGCCTCCACAGAAAAATCTTATGGTTGGCCTAACAATTACATGGCCACAGCTCAGCTGAGGACTAAACTGTCAAACTCAAAGTTTGGATTTTTCCCAATTCCAAGTTCTGCTTTTCTTTGCAATCCAATTGGCCAACACAATGAGAATCTTTTGGTCTCCATCTTTCAAATTCAACCTCTCATTTTCATCACCTAGACCACCTCAAGGAAAAAAAATTAATGTCTTTTTTTCTAATAAATAAAAAACAGTAAGTTTCTTGCACAAAAGAGAGAGATTTGAAAAAAGAGCAAATATAGGAGTGTGTAGCAATTCAAAACTTATCCAAACATTACCTTAGTCTTTAAAGGCTTGAGAATTCTCAAAAAAATTTAGGCTCCCTATTAGTTTGTGTCATTTTTCAATTTTGTCTCTAATGTTTCTTACCATCACAAAACGGGAAAGTCCAATACAAGTTATTAGTTAAATTGGAATTAGCCATGCTTTAATTTAGTATTGGACATGTCAACCCGTAAAATGAAAATTCTACCCGTGTCACACAGGCCGGCCCATAATATCATCCTAACCTAAAATGTTAGAACTTTAGAAAATTGGACCCATTAAAAATTTTATTGTTCACCTTATAAAAAATACCATTTTTTCCCTAGTTTTTTGTTATTACCTTTGAACTTTGAAGTTGGACTTGATTGGAAAAGCTTAATAGATAAATGATAAAAGGAGAAACTTTACAGGGACAAGATTAAAAATAGCACATGCATTAGGGGCAAAAGTATGGAAGTAACCAAAGTTTAAAAGGTTTAGAATTGAAGGGATGCATTTCCTTGAACCTTGCTCTAATGGGGATCTTTGATAGTTTTTCTTACCAAAAGAAAATAATAATAATAAAACAAAATCAACAACATATGCTGTGTTGACGCGAGATTCCAAATGAGGTGACATGTCAACTGGCGAGATAAAGTGGGCTACCGGCCAGTTGGGGCGACCTGCAAACAAAACCTTGTACCGGTGTGGGACTCAGTCACGTACATAGAGATTTTGTACTTTTCAAAGATGAGACTCCACCTTTTATAGGGAAACCTTCAGCGGACTGACACTCTCATACCTGTATCCGGTGTGGCGCCAGTGCCTTCCCTAGGTGCCAGTGGTATTCCTGTTGAGGGCATTATCCATTCCTAGGTCAACGCCAAGCTAGCGAGCTGTTGGGGTTGGCGGAAGGTAACTTTGTTAGTGCCACTTCGTCCTTCGCATGCTAAGCTAGCCCAGCTACGTGTCTTTAGATGAGTGGTCTACGTGGCAAGCCCTGAACCTGCCTATATTGCCTATCGATAAGATTTTGGTTTCATCACCACATTTTGCATATTTCTCAATTTTACCATTTCTTTGGAGCCCTATTAAGCAAAGTTAGAAAATAATGAGTTCTACTTCTACATCAGTGGGACACTGAGATGTTCTAATGGTTTTTCTTTTCTTTTTCCCTTTTATCAGTAAGAAAACAGAAAACCAAGAATGAAAGAAAACTCTTTTGTTTCAGTTCAGCCACATGTGTACACACAGTTGAAAGATGCTTTTTTTCAGTCTCTCTTATCCTAATGCAACCAACACCAATAAAATTTCTATATTCCATAAGTTTTTTTCCATCCACATAATATACAATGTGAAGAAACAAACATAGTCCACAAATCACTTTCTTTGTGGGGCTTCACATGGTTTTGGCCAAGTAAAATTACATAACAGAGGAAGAGATATAGTTCAACTTTAGGAAGAGAGAGATAGAGAAGGCATTCACTTGCTCTTTTGGCTCTTTTTTTCTTGGTCAACCAAAAGGGAAAAAAATAACAGAAAAGGGAAGCAAAAAGAGAGATATTTTAGTCATCTACATCTCTGATTTCTTAAGAATTTAGTCATTGAAGATAGTTTTTCTAGAGCTACTAGAATCACTTAAAATTAGAGCGAGAAGCTAAAAAGTTAAAGGGTATTGGTGATCCCAACAAAATATCAGAAAAATTTTAGCACTTGAAGATATTTTCTCTCTCAGTCATCAGATTTTGCAGCTATTTTGTCGAGAATCTGGAAGAGATTTGCTTTATATATCCTTTTGAGAGCTTGTAGAGATGTAAATTAATGAAAATGTAGAACATTTTATGGACTTGGTTTTGTTATTTTGAATGGTTTGGCTTTCCTCATGGAGATATGATTGCAATGACGGATGCGTATTGGTAACTGTTAGGAGTGAAAATCAAATCACACACATGGCTCTCTTGTCGTACCACACATGTTTGGGCCTCAATTCGGCCACGTTAAAGAAGAGCGAGAATAAGCCAACGTGCTAAAGCGCGGAGCTCGGCTTTGCTCTGACCTGAAAAAGATTTTGATTGGCAGGAAATCCATTAAACAGCTGAAGGAACATTAATTACGCTTGTAGAGGATCTTCTGACTGCCGATGAAAAATTTGTTGAATGACAAGTACATAAGCAGTAATCGTAAAATTATGTTTCCCAACGCTCCCCTATAAAATGTGGAGCCTCACCTTCTCAAAGGTACACAATCTCTTTGCATTCAACTTAAAGCTCACCTCGACACCAGCTAAAACTAAGTATAACTTAAACTTTAGAGTTTACATGGCTGAACACCATACTGGTGCAAGGTTCTGTTCGTACTGTTCGTAGGTAACTCATTTGCGCACATTAGAGTCCATCCAAATAATCTGTGCCTCGCATCAATAGTAATGTTTAAGATTGGAATTTGGCAAATGAAAATTTTGGGATTTTGAGTTTTAAACTCAGAGAAAATTGAAGTAAAAAAAATGCGTAATCTAGAAAACGACTTTGAAAAGGTAAAGCCAACTAGTTTTGATTTTATGTACTTTTTCCTTATGAATCTGAGCCCACCAGCTTTGTTGTCTCCTTCAAAGCTGAAAAGTGTCCTAAACTTTTTTGGGAATCTTTGTTCATAAATATGCATCATCTTCATCCATTTCTATTCCTCCTCTCTTCATTTTGAACAAAAAATATGCCTTTGACATTACGATCCTCAACTTCTTTCATCAATCTGAAAGACACCAAGAGCATTAAGGCTCCTCTTCTTGAAGATGTTCCACTTCCAGGCATAATCTCCTTTAAGCAAGTGAAGCTACCTAGCAATATCCGCTTTCGAATAAGAAGCTCGATACATGATACTCATACAGAAAGAGGGAGTGAAAAGTTGGAGAAACTTCACTCTTCATCTTGGAATCACCACAAAAATAACTTGAGAGTTCCTGTCTTTGTTATGCTTCCGCTCGATACGGTGAGTGTTGGAGGGAGTCTGAACAAAGCGCGAGCGATGAACGCGAGTTTAATGGCGTTGAAGAGTGCAGGAGTGGAAGGAGTTATGGTGGATGCTTGGTGGGGATTGGTGGAGAAAGATGGCCCTTTGAAATACAACTGGGAAGGCTATGCTGAGCTTGTGCAGATGGTTCAAAAGCATGGCTTGAAGCTGCAAGTAGTTATGTCTTTTCATCAGTGTGGAGGGAATGTTGGAGATTCTTGCAGGTAAGAAAATTCAATCAAACTTTTGCAATTTTCATCATTGTTTTCATGAAACTCAGTTAGTATTCTTCTCTGTTTTGATGTTTCAGCATTCCTTTACCTCCATGGGTGCTTGAAGAAATAAGCAAAAACCCGGATCTCGTTTACACTGACAGATCAGGCAGGAGGAATCCTGAATACATCTCATTGGGGTGTGATTCATTACCTGTTCTCAAAGGAAGAACACCGATCCAAGTTTACGCCGATTACATGAGGAGCTTTCGAGACCGATTCAGAGACTACTTGGGAGAAGTTATAGTGGTATGTATCTACAATTCATTTAGTTCTCTTAATCCTTCGTCGTCTTAACCGTCCCCGACAATTCGATCATTGAAGTTAGAGTGACATAGATGGGATGGATTTGATGTGTGGGATTGCAGGAAATTCAAGTTGGGGCTGGTCCATGTGGGGAACTCAGATATCCATCTTATCCAGAGAGCAATGGGACTTGGAGATTTCCTGGAATTGGAGAATTCCAGTGTTATGACAAGGTACTCAAATTCTAGACTAGATAGACTTCTTTTTTCTTGTTTCAATGTCGAATTTATCGGCTAAAAATCCAGTTATGATCCTGATAACAGTACATGAGAGCTTCCCTTGAAGCAGCAGCAGAGGCTGCAGGAAAAAGGGAGTGGGGAAGCAATGGACCACATGATTCAGGTCAGTACAACCAGTTCCCTGAAGATACAGGCTTCTTCAAAAGGGACGGAACATGGAAGTCAGAATACGGAAAGTTCTTCCTTGAATGGTACTCGGGAAAGCTACTGCAGCACGGCGACATGATCCTAGCAGCTGCAAAAGGAATTTTCCAAGGAACTGGTGCAAAACTATCAGCAAAAGTAGCTGGGATTCACTGGCATTACCAGACTCAATCCCATGCTGCGGAGTTAACCGCCGGGTACTACAACACCCGACACCGAGATGGTTACTCGCCTATCGCAAAGATGCTGGCTAAACATGGAGCTGTGTTCAACTTCACTTGTATGGAGATGAAAGATGGACAGCAGCCTAGCCATGGAAATTGCTCACCAGAAGGATTGGTTGCACAAGTGAAGATGGTTACAAAGGATACTAAAACTGAACTTGCTGGTGAGAATGCTTTGGAGAGGTATGATGGAGGAGCATATCACCAAATTTTAGCCACAAGTAGATCAGAATCTGGGAATGGATTGGCTGCATTCACTTACTTGAGGATGAACAAGAACCTTTTTGAACCCCACAATTGGAGAAACTTGGTCGAGTTCGTAAAGAGCATGTCGGAGGGCGGTCGGAGCTCGAGACTTTCGGAATCTGACAGCAGTGGCAGTGATCTTCATGTTCGGTTCATCAAGGAGAAGAAAATCAAGGAAGTTGCCATGGCGTAGAAATGGAAACAAGAACATACATATGGTAGTGTGTTATAGTTACAAGATGAGAAGGAGAAAAGAAAAAGAGTATAGAAAAGTTATAAATTTACGATAAAAACTCTTAGAATGATTTTTATCCTCATACGTTTATTTGTAATGATTCAACATTTGTACTATTAATTAACTGTAACTATTAAGTTCTATACGTTTATTTGTAATGATTCAACATTTGTACTATTAATTAACTGTAACTATTAAGTTCTGAGTCAAAAATTTGATCGAGATTCATACAAACTAAAGTGAATAATCCTTCTATCATCAATGATAGTTTAATTATAATCAAGTATATCTCAAATTGCTAAAACACGTATCTTTAACCAAAAGGTCGCGAATTCGAATTCCACCTTATTTGTATTAATTAGGGAGAAAATAGTCAAACCGTCACAACATAAATGAAGTTCTTTATTGTGTAAGTTTATTTTGATCATATTTTTACTAACTTTTGATTAAAGATAAATAATTTGAGCATAGCTCAGTGGACGAAACCACATAAAAACATTGTTGCATTTCTCCTCTTTCTCGCACTTTCTACTCAGAACAGATTTACTACACCTTCAAAGAATCTGTTCTTGAATCCAAGCACAGAGTAAACAAATAGAAAATTTGAAGGAAAAAAAATTGTACAGCTCCTCAGTGAATTGAACAAGATTCACATGATCAAATATTTCCAAGACTTTGTGCTAAAAAAGATGAATTTTTTTGAGTGGCAGAAGTTCAAAACTTTTCATACTTGATCCTGAAGAATGTATATATATCTCAGTCAGTAACCAAGTGAAGGAATTTAGGAGATCAGGCCTTTCCTTTTCTTCCAACTCTGACACGTTTTTGATCAACAAGTTTTGATGGAGACTGTTTCTGACTACTTTGAGAGCCTGTTTTCTCTTCCGATATTTGCAGTGCTTTCTGCAAACTTTCAACTACTTCTGTCATCGTTGGTCGACTCTTTGCATTCTTGTTCAGGCACCGGTCTGCCAACTTTGCGACTTCCCGGGCAGAAGGCAAGGAATACTGGTTTCGGAGTCGAGGATCGATTAACATGGTGAACATACTGCTGTCAACTGGAAACTGCCTCACCCAAGGTAGAAGCTTCTGCTCTGCCCCAGGGCGGTTTCTATCCAGTGCTCGTCTGCCTGTGAGAAGTTCATACAGAACCACACCGAAACTCCATACATCGCACTGGCTTGTGAGACGACCTGTTTCGACATACTCTGGAGCAGCATATCCATGTGTTCCAACCACCTGATAGAAAAAACGGTCATTTGAGATGCAATTATAACAATATAGGTGCAACCTAAGCATCTAGAAGGCAAGTGCAAGGACTGAGACATCTAGTTTGCACCCCGTCATGATGATATAACTATATGGGCCACGTAATGTAGAAATGACAAGCAACTAAATTTAACACGGGAAGGCTACCCTACGTACTGCTGTAGAAACGTGCGTATGATCGCCGGACGGGCCTTCTCTAGCAAGGCCAAAGTCTGAGAGTTTAGGCTTGAAGTTCTCATCCAAAAGCACATTCGACGATTTAAAATCCCGATATATCACCTAGAAAATGCACGACCAAAAATGATGTCAACAAATTACATGATAGAATTGCACAGAGAAATAAACAGACAACGACAACATCAGTAAAGGAGCAAAATTAACTGCGGGAATTAATTATATTCAACACTCGAGTAGGATTCAGTTCTCCACCAAAGAGTTGAAAGAAGAGTTAGCACAACAAACCTATGAAAAATGGTGTTTCCACAAAGACAGCAAGCAGAATTTGGTATCTCTACAGTATGGACATAGGTTCAGATGAAAGGCTAAAGTTCTTTGGACCAATGCACTTGAGAATCAAAGTGCTCTCAAGAAGTAAGACAATTTCACGAGCTTATTATCTTGAATCAGAATAAATTGATAGGATCCCCTTTTGCGAACTTAGGTGGAAATACATAGAAGAATATTTGAAGATAAGTCTAGAAGTGTAAGTTATTGTTTGAATCTCATAGCATTTCTACTTCTACTTGGCGTGTCCTTTCAGAAGATTTTTATTATTATTAGCCTTTTTTAGGTACAACGGGGGCGGGGATTCAAACCTCTGACTGTCAACATTATAGCCTTTCTTTATTCAATTGGGTGTTCATTTATTTACTTTTCTGTAAGCTTCGTGACTTCGAGAGAGATCTTGCCTTCCCCCCACATGACAACGAAGGAGTCCGAGCTTTGTTCCCCTATACCCAAAGGCACCCACACCCACCCCAAGGCTCGAACTCGAGAGACATCAAGACTTTTTGGTATTAAGTTCACCAGAAGGTTTGAACTTGAGACCTCTAAACTAGTATGACCAAGAGATCCAAGTCCTTGCCAACTGAGCTTCCCCTTAGAGGCTAGATCAAGTCTTCCTCTTTTGTAACTTTATTTTTTGGTAGGAAATAGAATGGTTTCTAAGAAAAATGAAACTAGAACAAATGGCACCTAAATTACAATTTCTAAGGCTCCGTTAGACAACGATGCTTTGTTTTTAGTTATCCATTCTAAAAAATTAAGATAGTTTACTTACTATTTCTATGTTTAGAATTTTTCACCTTTTAAGAAGTCATTTTGAAATCATAGCCAAATTTCAAAAACAATATTGAATCCTACATTTTAGTTTAGAATTTTAAAAACATTTTCATATGTCAATTGCAAAACGAAGAAAATTTTCGTGAACCAGCATAACTTTTCACAACAAAAAACCAAAAAATAAAAACATTCTCAAACAAGCCCTAAATTCTCTAAACAAAAGAGTTAAAATCCATTTTCTAGGACTCTAAAGAATTTGTCCAATTCAATCTGAATGTGGATCATAATTGCAATGAGATGTTCATAATTTGAACCGCACATTGCAAATGAAACACAATGATGAGTTACAAGGATTTGGTTCTGTTTTTCACTGATCAAAACTACATCCCCTAAAAAATTTCTACACCTACAAGAACTTCAGTTCCAACACAGCCTAAAGAAGTAAGCTAGCAAAAAAAATGCACCAAAAATTATTATGATTTAAAGTTTCAAAATCATTTGAAAATTGAAAAACACGATACGATTAACTAACATAAACTGATGCAAGTAAATTGTACCTGGGCTTCTAATCCTCCATGTAAATATGCCAAGCCCAGAGCTGCACCAATGATAATCTCTAATCTTTGCTTCCATGGGAGAGTCGGCGACACTCTTTGGAAAAGATGGTGTTCCAAGCTCCTGTTGGGAAGGAACTCATAGACTAACAGTCTTTGGATCCCTCTCTCGCCATTTTCAGTAGCATAACCCAGAAGTTGAACTAGATTCGGATGACTAACTACACTGAGAAATTGAACTTCTGCAAGCCATTCTTTATGACCCTACACAACAGAAAAAATAAACTGTAAGAAACACTACTACACAAACGAACACTGCAAAGTTCAAATCATGTTGTTTAGAAACAATCTACTCACCTTTTAGAACAAAACTTTAATGTTTTAAAACAGAATCTGTTAGTATGGTAAATTCTTGACTTGTTTTCGATTGATTTCACAATGTCCCTTGACTCAAGAAGGACATTCAAATATTCTAAAGAATACGGCTCATAAACGCACATAAACAATACAAATATATGAAGAGACACTAAAATGACACCCATATATACTAGATAAATATCAACCAGACAGAGACTAGCAAAAAATCCAGGAGTGAATCTGACATGAGATGAAAGAGAAAGTCAGCTGGCTTTCATTATTTAGAGTAATATGTTGCTTAGAGAATATTTTATACACAGGCAGATGATAGAATATTGATAAACATTGTTATATGATCAATGACATTGCTTTTAAAATATTAAATCCTCAGGTCCATCCAAAGCATCCAGACAAGGAAATGAATCCAGGGAATTTAGAATGATGTGTGTGTGTGTGAGAGAGAGAGAGAGAGAGAGAGAGAGAGAGAGAGAGAGAGAGAGAGAGAGAGAGAGAGAGAGAGAGAGGTCAGGAAAGAAGGCAGTACCTGCAAGCTATGCTGGTTGAGTTTTTTAATGGCGACCACAAGAGGATCAGCATCGGGAGTTGTGGGCTTAACTCTTCCTCTATACACAGACCCAAAACCGCCCTCCCCAATCTTCAACATCCTGTTGAAGCCATTTGTTGCATCACTGAGCTCTTGAAGAGAAAATACCCTCAAATTTTGCTCCTTCTCTTTGTACAATTCAGGAATACTCCGTGAAGGCAACGAATTCGATGGTCTGAAACCATTTCCCTTGGCCGATTTGTCTGATTTTTCTCCTTGGTTCAACTCTGGAGCAGATTTGGATATCCCTTTAGCCTTGGATTTGCCCTTTGGATTAAAAAAACACCTCATCTTTCAAAGCTCAGAAGAAAGAAAGAAAAGAAAAAATCACGAGGAACCGCCTCCACAGAAGCCAATTCTTACGGTCAGAAGCAAGAAAGTCACAAAGGAAGAAAGATGTTGTTCATTGGGGAAACAAGAAAATTCAAAGGAACTTGGAGAAAACAACGCAAACCCGGTGAATTTCCACGAAAGCGTTAGAACCCCAAGTGAAAAAACCACAAACCCATAACCCAAAGCAGGGGAAAGAAGGCAATTATATAAAATTCAAGGCAAAACACAGAAACCCAACAGACGATTCAGCAACAGGGTGTGAACAAACAATGAAAACCCAGATGGAATCGAGGCGAAAAGCGAGAGAACAGCCACTTAAACGCGAATAAGTGGAATAGAAATCGAGAAAGATTTGGTAGAGACGAAAAAACCCATCGTGAACAAAAGATTGTGGGAAAGAAAAGTGAAGATTAAATAACAATAACAACAACAACGATGAAAAGTGTCGTGTATGTAAAGGAAAAGGGAAGAAAGGGACAGAAGTAATTACCAGAAATTCCACAGCGGCAAAGACCGAAGAGAAGAACTTTCAACTGCGTCATCAATGAGCTTTAGAGTCATCACAACGTCAGATTAACGCGGTGGGTTTGTTGATTTGTGAACTGTAGGAGGACTGAAATTTGAACGCACCCCATTTTTTTTCTTCGATTCGTCAAACGGTAAATCTAACAGAGAGGACACGCAACTGAGTGTGGAAATGTGTAAGAGCCCTAAATCGCGTTAATTTTGAATTCAAACTTCCTTTTTACAAACGCGGGGATTTGGGGATTTTGTTGAGCTCCACGTAAAGATGAAAATTCGAAGCCGACTTTTTGGTTAATATGGGTGAAATTGTTTATTTGATTCCACGTACATTATTTCATTGTTCATTGTTCTATGTATATGAGGTAGAAAGGGTTGCATGAGATGCATTTTCTTGTATCGGTGATACTTAACAATGACGGAACGATGTTGGTTTGATTTTGTATTCAAGCTGTTGAGGGTTGGAGGTATATGAGATATATTGTTTTATTGTTCTATGTGCATGAGGTCTTGCACTAAACGCAATCCTGGAGAGGGTCGCGAGTATAAAATTCGGTATTTGACAATTGTCGTTCGAATCATGTTCCTGCTTAATCACTTGAAATGCATTTTATTGTATTGGTGATAATACTTGACAAGGATGAAATAATGTTGATTTTGTATTCGAGCTATTGAGGGTCGGAGTTCGTATGGATATATTACTTCACTATTCTATGAGTCGAACGGCTCTTAATTGACTCTAGGGCTCCATTTCTCTTTCCAAACTTGTGCACTCTTGTATTAGGGTACTGAACTAAATGTGACAAAATATAAAAAATGTTCTAAATATGTACAAAATTATTTATTTTCTTCTTTAACTTCTTGAAATTATGAGCTTTTTAACTAAGTTCTTAAATCTTATCAATTTTACCTTTAAAGATTTAATGTATTGATTTTGCTCAGTCGAAAAAATTGTTAAAGTATGTTAAGAAAATTGTTCATGTGATATATCTATATGTCCAAATCTACTAATAAAATAATAACTTATTTTATATATTAACAAATTTTAATACTTATTTAGACATGAGATATATCAACACATTAAAGGTAAAAGTGATAATTCTAAAAATGAATAAAAATACATCAAATATTGAAATTTCTTTCTAAAAAATTAAGGACCATCAAATATATATTTTTATTGCGAAGTAAATCTCATTTTAATCATGGAAGGAAAAACTCAACTTTAATACTTAACAAAACATATAGTGATCTCACTATCATATATTATAAAATAAAATCAACTTAACACATTAAAAATTTCATTTTTAATTGATAGCACTTATCATATAAAAAATTGTAAATCTTAATTTCTCCCCTTAAAAAAATGATGCTGAGCAGAGCTATCATTTTTAATGTTACAATTTTTAATTATAAAGAAAATGAGCTGCATATTTAATTAATTATATTATAAGGTTATTTAGTATAATAAGACAAATTAGAAGTAATCAAATACCTAAACCCATCCAACTTCTATTGGTGTTTGGTATTGTTTAACCTTTAAATCTTAAGATACCTTGCTATTTTAAATCCAGTAAGAGTAAAGGGAACCAATTCGGACCACAACCGAACTGGTATTAAACCAAATGATTTCACTGTTACCCACGTGGCAGGCTAACCGTTTCCCTACTAAGCACGTTTCCTACTTCTAGAACCGTTTATTCAAATAGGGAGCCATATTTCCCAACGATTCCTTTCCCCATCTCTTATAAATACCGTGGAGACAAATGAGTTGGGATACGCAAAAACTAATTAACTTGAATTCTTATTATTTACTTTTGCACAGAGACGGACTAAATCACAGATATAATATTATAAATGGGACTTAAAAGATATGGTCTTTTAGTATACTAATAAAAATATTCAATATTTATAAATCTGTAATTTCATAAATGTAATTATAAATATAAGTTGACTTTGATAATAGTACTCAATGTATTTATATTTTTGTGTGATAAATTGATAATCATTTATTTATATAATTAATTGAAATTCACATTGCTAGATCCTATATTTTAATATAGTTAATATAGCAACTAGCAACATAGTTATGATTTTACAAATAAGCTAATTTTAAAAAAGAATTTTGCATGTACAGTGATATTTGTACGAGTGGCCGTTAATAGACTATATCGTTAATAGACATTTATCATCTATATACAGAATAAACTATATCATTGACCGACTATATTAGTAATAAACGTCTCTACCTTATAGATTAATAGACCTTTCAAGACTAATTTAGTCTTTTTTTATGAATATGTTTGGGCTAAAATTTTTATTATTATTTCATTTTTAGCTATACTGACAAATCTAAAATGTTGTTTTTATGTGAATCTGATGATAGTTCAATCGGTTAAAGCATCCAAAAGATCGTGAATTCAAATTCTCATTCCCACTTGTTGTACTAAAAGATGTTTTTATATTTGTAATTAATTGTAATTATTTTCCCGTTATGCAAGTGCCCATCTAATTAAATTATAACCAAAATATAAAAATCACTAAGTTCCATTTGATAATGTCGGACAGATATATCAAACCAAGAGGTCATGAGTTCTGTACCCACTCCCTAATGTTATACTAAAAAAGGTTCCATTTCATAACCATTTTTATTATTTTCTATTTTAAAATAATTGAACTTGTAAACACTACTTTAACTCTTTTATTTCCTTATTTTGTATATGCTTTTTTTTTTACCGTTTTCAAAATCTAATCCAATTTTAAAAGCTAAAGAAAAAATTAAATTAAATACTTGTAGTTATCTTCGAAATTCCGCTAAGAGTTCAAAATATATTTTTTAAAATTTAAAAATACACTAAAGAAGTAGTGAAAAGATAAGAATTATTTTTAAAAATAGAAAATAAAAAGCAATATGATTATATAGCCTAAATAACTAAAAAAAAATAATGTAATCATAATAATTATTAACTGGCCTGTATTTATTTTTTGCTATTTATAAGTATTTTTTACTGCTATTTGTGATGAAAAGAAGAATTTCTATGCACAAGTACTTCATTTTATTTTTTATATTTATATATATTCAAAGCTACACGAGTATTCCATGTTAAATAAGATAAACAAATATTTCTTGAATTGTGGTAAATTTGAATTTAATCTTATATAATATAGATCTTGGAATTGCCATAAATTACCCGATAGGATTTTATATTTGAGTTATGTTATAATTAATGAATAAATAATTTATCATCTAAAATTTAGGTTTAAATTATATTTTGACGTATTTATGGTGTTTTAATTTTACTTTTAAATAGTCTTCTAATTTGATAAATTTTCAAAATTTCTGGTAAAAATTGGATAAAAATCAAACCAGAGAAAATTACAATACAAATTTTAATGCGATTGATTCCAATATTCAAACTTTTATGGGACAGAATGATTTGATTTATTCCAAATCTCGAATATTTGTTATAAGATTAGATAGAAAAATAATAAAATTTGGCCACAAAAATCTTATAAATCTTCATTTTGAGTCGTAAATATAGAAATTGGAATTTGACCATGTCACTTTTTTTTTCCTATTATTATTTAAAAAAAAAACAAAAAGACTTTTCTTCAATGAAAAATATTTTTTTTTTCTTCCAAGTATTGATTTTAGTTATTGAAATTTGAATTTAGGACTAAATGTAATTTTGTCTCTCGTTTACATTATTGTCTCTGTGTTTTCATTTTGATTTCTAATTAAAATTTTCAAACTTCACATTCTTTTTTTTTTTTAAATTTCAAACCTCACTTTAGTTGTCCATATTTATATTTTCTTTATTTTAAGTTTTGACAGTTCAATTTTGAATTATAGTTATTTTAACAACCTATTAAATTCCTAAAAAAAAAAAAAAGAAAACAACTTCCTGCTTTTCGAAGGGAGCAGGAATTCGAACTCACCATATTCTGATCGGACATATATACGTGCTTTAATCCATTGATCTATATTATGATTGGCAGAAAAAAAAGTGTATAACAAAAAAAATTTCGTGCTAAACTTAAGTTGGAAAGAAAACTATTTGAATTGAAAGTTTAACAAAATTGAAGAACTATTTTTTTTTTTTTTTAAGGATTGAAGAACTAAAATTAAAGCTTAAAAATTGGACAGAATACATCGACCAAAATAATAATTGAATCAATAATTTAAAATTTAAAATAATTATACATTAATTTGAGTAAGATAATATCTAGATCATAATTTCAAAATTTGACATTTTTAACCTAAAGTTTAAGATATTCGCAGTTTTGGCCCTTTGTTGGCCATAGTACTGAAAAGATCACCAGTTTCTTAATTTTTATTTTATTTTAACTTTTTTTTAGAAAATATTTTTATCATTTTTTCATAATACCTATTATGATGATTGTGATAGTAATTAATTTTATCTTTTCATTCTTTTACCTTATATATTAAAATAATTATTTTAAGTTTAAATTATTTAGTTCATGAACTTTCGTATTTGTGTCAATTTAGTCCATAAAATTTAAATAATAATACTAGTAATAGAGAATTATTAGAATTAACACTGTGGTAAAAATTAAGAACTCAATTGAATTTTAAAGACTAAATTGGAGAAAGTATCAGACTTAAGGACAAAAAACTCGTAACTTTCGTTGATATTGGACAGGTGACACATCATGGTGCAAAAAATTAGCCGAGCTAACTACTTGTAAATAGAACCTTACACTAATGTGATGTTTGACCAATTTTGAAGTTCAAGTTACAACTTAGTCCAAACTGGTATCGAATTGAACTTAATTAAATTGCGTAGAGGTAGACTTTGCATATCTTTGTAAAGAATAGACTCCGCCTTTTAGAGGGGAATCTTAGGAAGGGTTGCGACTATCATTGTGGCATTCCATACTTGGTAGTCATATATATATCATTAGTAACCAATATATAGTTCGCTAGCTGTATCTACGTTACAAGATAATGGCGAATCCCAACTCAACATAGGGGGTCGAGGAGATTTGACCAATCTTTCCTCATCTTTAACATGTCTGAGCAAGGGCCCGAACACGAATCTTTCATTGGGAGAGGAGACCACGCACGTGGCACACCCTGATCTCACTCTTGACAACTTTAACATTAATTTAACATAAAACATATATATTAACAAAAATCTCAAACAAAGAGAGATAGAGAGTAGATTGGACCAAATCATCACTAACCAAATATATAAAAACTTTAAATTAAAGTATAGATTGGACCAAATCATGTTGAAAGTGCATTTAGAAATGAAAGCATAGAATTTGAGTCCTCCAAGAGTTGAGAAGTAGTTAAATTAAATGATGCATAAGGTTGAAAAGGTCAAATCACATATTTCAACAAAGAGAGATAGAGAGGTGTGATTACAAATTAGGGTTACGTTTCTTAATTACTCAAAATAGTTTGCTTTATAGCCCATTTTAACCGTTGAGTTTCGTCTCTACTGGAACCAACTTAAATAGGACGGATAATTCCCATTTAGATTCTCCAAAGAACGAAAATGAAGAAAATCTTTTTCTTACCGCCTAAATGGGGACGGGAACGGGAATACGTTCTTCCCATCTCCGTTCCACATTCCCAATCACACGTCATTTTTTTAATATATATAGTACATACTAAAATAATTCTATTATCCTTTACATATACTAAAAAAATCATGTATTCTTCTCTATTCACCCATCCAATATATATTTAGGAGAGTTAAACATTGTAGATGAAGTTTTATTTTCAAGAAAAAAATATTTACTGAAAAATAATTTAAAACATAAAGAAAAAGAAAGGGAGAAAAGTTCCTGCAGATCCCCACCCGGTCCATGAACATCCCTACATTTGTGGTTTTAAGGTCGGAATTGGGAGATGACAACCACGCTTGGATTTCGCTCTCGGAGTTGTCAACAAAACATGGGCACTCCCAATTTTCCTAGAAATTATTAGGCCATAAATTCCCTTTTTGACCTTTGACTCACATGATGGACTTTTATACTTGAAAAATAGTTAAAATACCATTTTGCATTTTGGCACTTTTACTTTTGGGCGGTGCATTTTTTTAAATATTTATTTTGATTTTTGTACTTTCAAATTTATTTTATTTTAATCTCTATATTATCAAAATATTTGTTTTGGTCTTTGTACTTTTAAAAGGTGATTATTCTGTGTAAATTTTAAAAAGTTTAACGAAAATTTTACAGATGATGCAAATCCTTTAATACGAAGTCATGGTTACATTTCAAGAAAGATATTGAGTATACTGTCGTGTTGAGATTGTAATAGAAAAATGAGAATAAAAATAAAATTAAGGAAAAACTGGTCCCAAAACGAACATTTATTTTGAAATCACATAGACTAAAATGAACCAAAATTGGAAGTATAAGAATTAAAATGAACCTTTTGAAAATGAAGAAATCAAAATAACCAAAACTAAAAGTACGGAGACTAAAATAATATTTTAACCTAAACAAAAAAATTCAAAATTGAATTTATTGCATAGATTTAAATTTCTCGAGTTTGCTGGTTATCAAAATTCAGAATATAGTTCAAACTAGTTAAGGTATAAGGTAATTTTATGCGAGAGTTCAGGTTTCAACTCACTCCATCGTCTTAAAAAATAGTTTGCTAGTTATCTCCGTTGCATAAGTTTGGGTTACTAAATCGAGTTCCTTGAGTTATATTTATGCCTTATAATCCATTTAAACTAGAGAAAACAAAGAGATCAATAAAACCAAACCAACCAAACTTGGTTCGTTTGAGGTTGAACAATTACTAATCAATTTAGTTTCATTCGCTACGAAATGGAAAAGAAATTTTAATGAGTGACAATTCACATTGTCATATGTTTAAGGTTAAGATACTATTTTCGTCTATGTACTTCAAGTTTTGATTCATTTAGTCCTTGTACTTTTAAAATATTCATTTTAGTTTCTGTAGTTTCACTTTGGTTCATTTTAATTTCTATATTTTCAAAAGGTTCGTTTTTGGTTATTATACTTTTAAAAATTGATCATTTTGGTCCCAATTTGAAACATTTTAAAACAAATACTACTCATAACAAAAACCCTTTAATATAAAATCATTGTTATATTTCAATAAATATATTGAATGTAGTGTCGTGTTGAAATTACAATAGAAAAATGAGATTAAAAATAAAATTAAAGGACAAAAATGAACATTTTGAAAATACGAGACCAAAATGAACAAAAGCTTAAAGGACAAAATAGTACTTTTAACCCATTCTCAAATATCAAGATTATTATTTATTATATATATATATATATATTTTTTTTTTTTTGCAAAGGAACAAGATTATTATTTTGATAGCATGAAAATTTTTTAAAAATTTTGGCACATCTATTTAGATATTTTTATGTCCCATTTTACATTTATATGTCATTATTTTATGTATATCTATCATTGATAAATTATATTTGAATCATTCTATTATTGATAGGTATTTATCAATAATAATAGTCTCTCAAATGACCCGTGATAGATGTCTGATATTATTGACCATAAAGGACCTTTTTTATTATTATTATTATTATTATTTTTTAAGCAGACCATAAAAGACTTGATACTTGAATATTGATGATTGGGCCGTTTTGAAATTAGAGGACAGAGAAGTCAAGAGAAAAATAAAATAAAAGTCTTTGAGACTTTTTTAAATCTTAGCATTGATAAAAGAAAATATATTATATTTCAAATGAAAACATTTTGAATTGTTATACCAAATTTATAGATTTTGTGGCATTACTATTAAATTTACAAAAATTAATATTAAAATCCGGATATTATAGGAATTTTACACTTCCACAAAAAATAAATAAAATAAAGTCTACAAAAATTTTAATAAACCCAACTAAAATCTAAAACTTTTACAATTTTCTTTTTATTCTTTTAAAAGTGTTTCGACTTTACTAATAAAAATATTTCTGACTGAGTTTTTTTGTCCCCTTCTAACCACTCAATTTATATTCAAAGTTAGTATTTTTTTTTTCTTGGATCGACATTCAATAAAGAAAAATCTGACTTAAAACTTATTTTAAAATATTTCAAACTTTTATTTTGTGACAAATAAGTAGTTATTGATTTAATTCAGTTTCTATGATGGGATATTATTATAAATTGTTTAGGAGTTTGATCTATTTCATAAGATAAAATACAGAGAATTTCAAAATTAAACCCAAAGAAAATAGTGTGAATTCTAATCGATAAATTTGAAGAAATTTTATAAAATCAGAGTCGGTCACGCTTTAAACTCTAGAGGAAAAAGACAAAAACAAAAAAAAAATCCATTCAATTTCAATGGGGGAGTAATTTTACTTTTACAAACTTTTGATTTAGTTTTGTCACGTTAAATAATAATTCAATTTTATTTGTTATGTATGATTCCGGGAATTTTCTTGTTTTTCCATTCTAACACGATGGTTTATTTATTGTTTGAATTTGACCAAGTCCGTAAAGTTCAACTCTGACTTGATCGACTCTCTAGACGAACTGAGGACTTGCAAAAGAGAGTAATCACTCTGACGCTCAAGTCAGTAGTTGGTCAATCTATACTCAGAGAGAAAATATAGTTTCACGTACTTGAAAAAGAGGCAAGAGTCTCTATTTATAGGCAGAGTTTCCAACAAGCCTACAATGGCTTTCTAACCTTCTAAGAATCGAGACATGTTGCCATGGACAACATCATAGTTTTATGCTTATAGAAGTACATGTCGATTCGCTTGTCTGATAACTAGACGTCTGATTTTCCAATAGGCTCGACTCGACTAATAATTCAGGCGACCGAGGTGTGAGGCATAGGTCGACTCGACGTTGAACATTAGTCGCGACCGTCTCCAATAGTTAAACTCAACCTTTTACGGAAGTTTGAGCTACCATTCATTTCATGTATGAATCTTTAGGTTGACTCATCAATGTTGGGCATATCAATATTGGCTTCTATTCAAATTGATCGGTTATACATCGAATCGGCGGCCTCATTCTTCCAAATGTATTAAAGAATATTAAATGCCACAACCAATCTCTACACTAAACACAAGTTTTCTACCATTCTTTCCAAGAATGTTCAAACATCTACTTTTTTCCTCAAAAAATTACTCCAATAACACTTCATGTTTTAGCAATTAATTGTATGTAGTACACATTTAAGGGGTGATGTTGGTCCCATGCTAGAAGACTTGGACACACAAAAAATTAAAATAGAGAAAATCCTTAAATATTTTATTTGGAACTTTGAAGTATCCAAAATTTATGACTTCTTTTAGCCGATAATAAAAGAGATGTCTGAGAATATCAAATATTTTAGATATTGAGTGGCAGTTTGTTTTTCGGGAATTTAGATGTTGATGTCCGAAATTTTAGATGTTTGACATCTTCACATAACCACGTCTGTTTTGTAAGAACATTTATAAAAATGTCTGGAAATATGTACGATTCTTTCTTTCTTTTTTTTTGAACGGTTGTTTTGTACGAATTCTTTTTGGGATGTTCTAAATTTATATTTTATATAATGTTCAAAAAATGTCCATACTAATATTTATATAATTTATACAGTAATTATAATATTCATATATAAATTTTTAGGATTAATTATATTTTTGGGATTATCAGCCTTTGCTTGAGCAGATTGTCTCTCGTGTTTGGAGTTGGTCGCTCGAGTGCTTTCTTTTGCTGGCCGATTACAGTTTATTCGGTCGATCCTGTAGAGTTTTCAAGTCTACTGGGCCAGTGTGTTTATCCTTCCGGCTCGGGAAAATCATGATGTTGAACGAATTTTGTGTTCTTTCTTGTGGAATGGGCGCCAAAGCGGGCGGTCAGGGGCTAAGATGGCTTGGTCTGAGGTGTGTATTCCTTTGTGGGAGGGTGGTTTGAGTGTGCATCACTTGACCTCTTGGAATTATGACACTATAATGAAGCTGATCTAGCTTCTGTCGGGCTGACTCTCTTTGGGTGGCTTAGTTGGAGGCTATTCTTCGAGGGGATTGTATTTGGACCGTTCATGCTTCACCTCAGTTCTCTTGGTGTTGGCGGGATATTCTTTTTGTCTAAGATGCTTTTCGGCCTCTGGTTCGGTTTGCTATTGGAGATGGTCAGCGTTGTTTTGTGTGGTATGACATCTGGCTTCTGGGGGGTCCGATTTATTCGAGGTTTGGTGAATTCGATTATTTATAATGTTGCAAGCTCGTCCCAGGTGAAGGTTGCTTATTTTCTGTTTCCCGATGGTTTGTGGCGCTTGCCTCGGGGGTCAGCTGATCTTCGGCAACTGGTCTCTAAGGTTTCATCTGTGCAAGTTTTAGTTGGGAGGGTTGATGTGCCCATTTGAATTTCGACGTCGTCGGGTCTCTTCTCGGTGTCGAGTGTGTGAGGTGTGTTGTGCCCGGCCCCGCCTCCCATTCCTTGGTTTTCTTTGCTTTGGTTCAATGGGAACATTATGAAGCATTCTTTCATTGCTTGGTTGGCAGTGCGTGATCGGCTTGATACGAGAGATCACTTATGTCATTTGGATTCTTCTATTCCTGCTTCCTGTACGTTGTGTGCTGCCTTGGAGTCCCAAGATCATCTATTCTTTGAGTGCACATTGGTCATTGCTTGAGCTGGTTCTTCTCACATGATTTCATATTGGTCTACTGAGCTTGCTTTGGTTTCTCACATTAGTGCCGGGAAGTCTGCTCGTCGTCATGTGTGGTGCTTGGCATGAATTTCGACTGTTTCTTTTTTCTGGAGGGAGCGTAATGTTAGAGTTCATGCGGGTGGGGATGGTCGGTCGCCTTCTGTCCTTTTACGCGCATTGAAAGTTGAGGTCTATTATCGTTGTACTACCTGGCTTGAGAGCTGAGTGCCCCTTTAGTTGGGAGGTATGGTCTGGCATAATTGCTTGGGCTGATTCTTTTCACCGGGTTTCATATTGGTCTACTGAGCTTGTTTGGGTTTGTCTTATTAGTGCCGAGAAGTCTGCTCGTCATCGTGTGTAATGCTTGGCATGGACTTCGACGGTTTCTTTTATCTCGAGGGAGCGTAATGTTAGAGTTCATGTGGATGGGGTGGGTCAGTCGCATTATGTCTTGAAAGCTGAGGTCTATTATCGTTGTACTATCTGGCCTGTTTGAGTTTGATCTTATGTTTATCTCCGCCTGGGATTTATTTTCTTGATTTACTTTACTTTATTCTTTGTCTTGTGTTTGCCCTTTGGGTGTCGTGGGATCCTCCATTTTTTTTAGTATATTTACCTTTGCAAATAATATATATATATATATATATATATAATAATTTAATATAATTTGTATTGTTTTTATTAATTCAATATTTTTTTATATTAGTTTTTGTATGTTATTTGGCAGAATTCATATTAATATAAGATTTTTTAATAAATAATTAATACTAAATATAACATTCCTTTCTAATTTTAATATTTTTTCAAAAATAAAAATATATAATTAATGTTATCTGATATAAATTTCTTTCGGTTAAAAAACACATTTGGTCCATGAACTTTGGTGAAGGTAACGATTTAGTTCCTGAACTTTCAAAAGTCTTGATTTGGTCCCTGTACTTTTAAATTGATAACAATTTAGTCCCTACTTTTAAAATTGGGTTAGATTTAACAGAAATTTGACATAGCATATCCATGTGTATAAATAATGTCCAAGTGTGCAATTGGTTTAATTTTGGATCGGTTCAAATTCGAACTGGTTTAAAAATTAAAAAACAATAATTATAAAAGAAAAATAACATAGGGACTGGAGAAACATTTTTCTTTTATAATTATTGTTTTTTTTTAATCTTAAACCGGTTCGACTTTGAACCGACCCAAAATTGAACCAATTGCACATTTGGATATTATTTGTACTCATGGATATGACATGTCAAATTTCTGTTAAATCTAACTCAATTTTAAAAGTATGGACTAAATTGTTATCAATTTAAAAGTACAGGAACCAAATCAAGACTTTTGAAAGTTCAGGAACTAAATCGTTTTTTAACCATTTCTTTTTTATAATATTAAATTATACTTTATATAAGAAGAAAATATCAAATGTATGTCCGTTTCTTAAGCAAAACAACAAAGAGAGTCAATCACAACTTTCGAATTGATTCAAGTCTCTTTCGAATTGATTCAAGTCTTGGAAGCTCGGCAAGTGGAAGACGAGTCGAGCTACTTTCTACCTTTGGAAAACTTTCGACAAGTACGAACCGACCTTGAAGAGTACCTGCAAGCACAAAGTCGATGAGGATGTTCTCCAACAACACGTTGCATTTCCCCGGCGGTCCTTTTGACAAGTACGAACCGACCTTGAAGAGCACTAGCAGGCGCGAAGTTGACAAGGATGTTCTCCAACAACACGTTGCATTTTCGGGCAGTTGGAGAGTCGTTGGAATGTTGTCGGGAGCTCACCTCTAAAGATAGAAATCCTCACCTCCCACGCAAGGTATACAAAACTATTTCTCTTTAGAGAGATAGATCGAACTATGTACTGACTAGAGCATCGATGTGCTTAACTTTGTTTTGCAGGTACTTCAGACTTCGATACACTTCATCCCAACTTTACATTGAATTGAGATATTATATAATTTAATTGAGGTTTATTTTATATGTAAATATAATATAGTGTTGTTCGATGCATATTTCTCGGTTGGTAATGTCGTTTTGGGGCAGGGTGTGTTAGATTTTAGGCCGAAACATAAAAACAAAGATAAAAATAGCAGAGTAGACGACAACAACAACAAAATAGTAATAGTAATAGTAACAAAGACTCCCAAACATGAAAGCAAAATCATATTATACAAAAAAACAAGACAAGACAACAAGACATACATAAACATTAATAAAATCTCAACAACATATGACAGGACATGCAGGAACCCTTCCTTCATTCAGCCTACAACAAACAATTTTGATTCATCACAAAGTTAGCTAATTGCCAAATGGGGCAGTGAAGTGAGTTTCAGTTCAAGAGATGAGATGGATGACGATGCTCCCGTTTCCGCTTCTTAACTCGAATACCATAGCAGTCTTCGGCTCTGGGCGGGCGGTGCCAACCCGGGAATGTCCCGAATGTCCTTGTTGTTTGGATTCACAAGCTTGACAATGATAATGGCAACGACACCGACGACAATGAGGAAGAGGAGGGCCATTATACACTTATCAGTTGCAATTTGTCTCCCTAATTCCTTCACCAGTTTTGAGGCTTTTTTGAGCGAGAAGTGTATCGAGTCGAGCTCGTTCACTATCCTGCTCATTTGCTCCGTCTGCGCCTTCAGAGCTGCTGCTGTCTCCGTTCCCACGTTCACCGTCTCTTGAACTACCTATTCCATACATACAACCACCACAGATCATTTTAGTTTGGAGTTCATTGTGATCTAAAATCTAATGGAAAAAAATAGAAATCTGAACTTCCAAAAGACAAACCAACCTTTTTTGACCTCTCAATTGCTTCATCAGTCTCATCCATCATCCTGTTTCCACTGTCAATCAATTGTTGATTTGTCATATCTGCAAAAGCATATAGCCTATGCATTAGTAATTTCATATTCAACATTATTTGAACCAATATCGAACCCACATCGGTTCAAGAAAAATTTAGATCCAATGCAGAAACGAAACCGACCAAACATATAGACCAAAATTTTTGGCTTTTTTCCCAGTGTAGTATTTCAACTCATAGTCACATTTGTTATTACAGCAATAAGCTCCAAGAATGCTTTAAATCATGAACTAAAAGTAACATAGACAGAATATGCATACTTGAAGCTAGCAACACATTTTCTTCCCCATAACCTTCAGCAGGTCCATCAAATAGATCGATACGCTTGTTTTCGAGATTGCTTGCATATCTGTATCATCACCATCAACAGCCATTGTTAAACAGAGATTTCGATCTCATGTGTAATGTAACAATACTAAGTCAAAAGCAATACTTTTCAACTGTATTAAGTGGGATAAGTAAGAAGAACAGAGAAATTATTGATTAACATGAAGAAGAAGAGAGATGTTTGGTAAACAAAGCGAAAAATGAAGAAATTATTTTAATCACAAGGCGATACACGATTAAGAAGCAAGTGACTCTACTGGATACATTTTGATGATCATGAAATTAGCTCACTTTCAAAGGTAACAAAAAATTAAAGCTGATACTTACTGCTTCTTAAGAGCAACATATGAGTTCAACTCTTTGATCTGCATAAGTAATAAAATTTATTTAATAACACTGCACTACTACAACAGAATATAAAGAACATTTCTGAATTATTAATAGAAATTCCTTTACAGAGAATTCATAGTTAAAATCCCACCATAGACTGCTTTTTCTCATTCAGCATTTTATTGGTGACTGAATTATTCCTGCTTTCCACAGCCTTCACTTCTCTGTCAAACTCTTTAATAAGACTGTAAAGGCAACAAACACAAAGTTTTCACCAAAAGCAACAGGAACAAGACAAAGGAGCTAAATCTTTAATGATATGCAACCATCAATCAAGCTTAAAAGGAAATTTAATTAAATAAATGGTAGTGATGATACAGGTGAATTGTTTAAGAGCATATCGTTGACTGAAAAGCCCAGAAACCTTAAGAAACATGAATGTACAGCCTGCATAAATCTATAGTTCAAGCTTCTTAAACTTTTCCTTGTGTTCTATACATGAATGACAAGTACTGTTAACTAAGAAAAAGATGCATTCACTTTCATAAGTAGCTATCAATATTCTAAACGAAAAAGCGACCTCTCAAAGCTTTCTCTCTTACAGAAGCGGGGCGGTACGGGGCCAAAGAGCTATATATCTTTGAGAATGAGGCAAACTAATATTATTTAATCTAATTATCATTCTCCTAAGCCTCTAGTGTTCCAAAAGAGACATAGATTACAAAGCTAAAAGTTTGAACCTTGCCTCGAGGCTCGCCTCGAGGTTTCGGGAAATTTTCTTCACCCAATCACTGCCCAGAAGATGTGAAGAGATTAGAACTCAGAAGAGCACCTTGTCCATATAGAACTTGCCCAGACACCATGGAAAGTACACAACACAAAGAATAAGATGTGGAATACCTCTTGCATTCTCGCATTTTATCAGTCAACTCTTCCAATTGTCTACTCTGCCTGTTCGAGTCCTTGATCTTCTCCAACTTCTGAAATCCATTTCTGTAGATATAACAAAAACAATGCCAAACAAGAGGTTTAAGCTCATAAAACAAGCTAAAAAACGATTCTAATCATAACCCATCATTTCAAAAACATCAACGA
>NW_019104630.1:315119-367040 GCF_001995035.1 Momordica charantia
TTTCGGTCCGGTAATTTTGGGCCGATAATTGAGTGGCTGTTTTGCTGGGAGTCAGAGATTGAGAACCAATCGCGCTAGGCGACGCGTAGCTCCACGCGTTTGCCTTTTTCATTTTTTAAAGTCAAAATTGACATTTCCTTCTTTTATTAGTTCTTAATAATAATTTTGAATATGGCCAAGGGAAGAAAGATGTTCCAGTAAAATCAAAGTTTTAAATATCGATGTGATAGAAATGCCGAGATCTCAATTTTATGAAAATATTGATAAAATGTCAATGTTGATGTCGATAGATATTTCTGGAAAAGTTATAAAATGAAAAAGTCGTAAAAATTATTTAAGTTAACCATTTTAGTATTTTTAAATAAATTAAATAGAATAATATTAATATTATGTCTATATTAGTGATATTTTGTTAATATTTTTCGTATTTTGTCATTTTTTATAATATTATGGAAATGTCGATTTATCTTTACTATTATGTATAACCTATAGATACATGGAAGTATCAATGTTTCGACATACCATCAATAAAACATATTTTACCATCTTTAAGATTTGATTTGATTTTTCCAAGAACTTAGAAAAAGAAAATTGAAAATTTGAACCTTAAATTATAAGTTCAATGCTTATAAGTTCCTTAATTTTAAAATGTTTTTTAAGAATTAATTTTAAAAGACTTATTAAAAGAAACATTTAAATTTTTACTAAAAATTTTCAACAAATGGAGTGCAGAGATTTAATCTTCCACTCTAGGGAAAGTGATATATCTTATTTTTAAAGTTATATCTCAATTCACTTTTTTAAATTTAAAAACCTATTAGACAAACTATTGAAAGTTCAACAACCTGTTCGATCTCAAAAAATTAAATACTAAAATTTCAATGAGAGACTCATTCACCGAGAACTTTATTACTCCTTTATGTCTCCATCTCTCGAGTCGAGCTCAATCTCTAACAGGTAGCAGGTACTGTTTGGTCTGGAGTGTATTTCTGTAAGGATGAAACTCTGTTTGCCAACATTATAACAAAATGGAAAAAATAACCTCAAGATCAAAAGAGCTCTTTTTCTTTTCTTTTCCTTTGGCTTTCCCCTAGGAAGCAACAACTATAAGAACAAAAATACAGTCATTGCTTTCAGAATAGAAAACTTCAAGATAACCCAATACCTACCCCAAATGTTGCCCTATGCTTTCAGCAATTGACCCTTATAATTCAATAGGTTAAAACATATATCATCCATTAAAAAGTTGAAAATTCGAATCATCACCTCTACATATTATTGAACCCGAAAAAAAAAACCCATAAAATATGGGTCGGTATGTGTTATTTGGGACAATAAGAGATAACTGAGGATCGATATCAGCACATTCATTTATCACCCACTCATGTTATTTTGTTACTGATAAATGATACCAATCTAGATTGTACTCTTTTTAGAACAACAATCACGTAGTTAACCAGTATTTACAGCAATTTAACCTAAAAGTAGGAACAGATGATTGAACCTCCGACCTCTATAGAATAAGTAAAATGTGTTGATCTATGCTCATATATATTGACATAGTCTAGAGTCGACCAAACAACAAGAGATTTAGATGTTAAAATTATTCAATATTTAGATGATGGCATCGTTTGTTGCTGATGTGGCATATTCATCAACTAAACTGCTGACATGTGGAAAAAGATGGATGCTGTGGTGACATGAGAAACTCAATAGTCAAGATTTGGAGTGACGTGGAAAAATAGACTAATAAAATATTGACACGTGGTAGCTGAGATACCCAATTAGCCCACGAGCCACAAGGTGCACATGAGATTGTGAACGTGGCGCGTGGTTCTCACTCGTTCCCACGTGCATGTGGGTATCGCCTTTCTGTACAAAAAAATTCAATTTTTTCATCTCACATTTCTATCAGCAAAAGTCTTCCTTTTTTTTCTTCTCTTTTTTCTAAATCTTATCATTTGGAAAAACAAAACATACATTTTTACATTTTCTAAACTTTAAATAAAGTGATCCATTTTGCATAATTGGCATCTCCGACTAAGGATAGTCGGGAGTTCAAACTCTCATATTTCTAATTTATTGTATTAAAAATATATATATATTCATTTTAATTTTATAACATAAATATACTTTTTTAAATTAAAATTACCATTCTCAGAGGTAGACTTGGATATTCTCCACAATCCCACCCTATTAAAATCTTTATTGCCCACCACGAAATCTAACCGGTTCGACATTAAATAAGGTATATCAACAGTAGTATCGAGGGATGAATTGGAAAAAAAGATATTTGTGAGAGCTTTATTTTTCAATTTCAAATGATTAGGGTCTTTTGTTAAAGTGTAGAAACACTTTTAAGAAATAGATTTGATGTTCAATCTTGAACTTTTATATAGATGGCTAAAAATTTACTCCCAACCCTTAAAAAGAAAGGGAAAAAAAGTTTAAATTTTTCCAAATTAGCACAAGCCCTCACGTGTAGATGCTCATGGTCTATTTTCACAAATCTTCCACGAAAATTCTCCCAATATAAAACCTGCAACGAAATAGTAATAATTTTAAATGAGGCTAAATTAGAATAAGAAATAATAACAGTTACTGCTTATATTTCTAAAAATTGAAAACAAAAAACAAGAAATAAAAACATTAACAAACGAGTGCCAGGTTTTATTGTTTCCAAATAGTTACCAAACATTTATATTTCTCGAAAATAAAAAACGAGAAATAAGAAACGGAAATGTTCGATAAACAGGCCCCTTACTGAAGGTGCAAGCAGCCATGGAATCAGAGAGAGGTAGAGGAGAAGCTGTGAAGGAAAGAATATAATGAAATCTGCATAAACATAAGAGAGTTGAAGAAGAAAGGCATAAAGGCCAGAGCTCAGGCTGATTTTTATAACACTATACAACAAAACTTTGGCACCACAGTTCCATTCTTCATCTACTACTATACATATAACTAATTACAGCACAAGTGTAACATCAAAATGTCAAACCTCAACTCTACCAGTCTTCTCGAGTTCTCGTTATCGGGTGAACTCGTTCTATGTACAATACTTGATACGTTGAGAGAGAGAGAGAGGGAATTAAACCTCTCTACTCCTTGATCAGCCATCCGCTCCTTTGCACGGCTGTGCGGGCGGTTTCCAGGCAGGTACCTTTCAGGTGAGAAGAACTTATAGGATGGTAAAGAATTCAGAACAAAAATGAACATCCATTTGCCAGCATTTCCTGTGTCTTCTTCCCTTTTGGAAAAAGCGTCATGCTGTAAAGGTCGTCGGGCAGACGGAGTACTAAACTTCGGGACTTTTACGATCAGACCACTAAGATTGATGGGTTGGTGAAGTTCTCTTGATGCTGCATTTGTTTCTGGGCAGCCTTTACAGCTGCAACTCTTGCTGCGTTTGCTGCTCTATTAGCAGCAGCTACAGCTTTGTTAACTCTTTCGTCCACCCTTCCTGCATCGAAGGCTCTCTGAGCAGTTCTTCTTGCTTCCTGCTCCAGTGACAACAGTACTCGGTTAAGATAATCGCCACTAAGAATTGTGTTTTTTCTATTTCTATATCTAATCATTGAAATGCCATCAGATTATGGAAAGGTGAATCATGTTAGTCGCTTGGTGTGTTTAAGAGTAGCATAAACTTTGAATCTATGCACTGAAAAAAGTCTGCAGGTGTTTCGACTAATTCCGGTAGCTATCAGCCATTTTACTACCTCAGACACATCATTAAGCTCCACGACCTGAAATACATGGTGCGTGTTTACCCCTAAGCAGATAGATCATCACATCCAGCGAAAGAAACGACATAGAAATGTCCCTTTTAAAGTGTAAAGCTCATCCACAGCGAGAAAGGTAATCTCGAGAAGAGCTTGTTCTATGCAGCAATATTCACATTCGAGAGTCGATGTCGTGATGGTGTACAAAATGACTAAACAAAAGTTCAACTTACAACACAAAGAAAAGCTTGCAGTATTCTTGACAAGAAGATATACTAAAAACTTTACCTGGACTGCAGCGAAAACTTTGGCTTGGCTGACAGCATAAGAAGACCCTGGATGGCTATTTTCTAGACTGGGAACATCAAGAATCCCATTTTGCCAATGACCAGATTGGGTTTCTCCATTCCTAAAAGTGTACATTCCAAGCCCTTGCCTATTTGCTTCATGCCAAGCTCCCTCGTAACGATGTCCATTGCCGAACCGATAAACTCCAAAACCGTGCATCCTGTCTGCAAAATACTCTCCTGCATACGTGTCTCCATTTCTGCATTGTCAGATATTATAAAAGTCATCAACCGCCTGTAGCTTCAAATTTCTTAAAAATCACATGCATAAATTTCAACGCTCGTAATAACAAATGGGAAACATTTTGATATCAACGCTATGCCTCTTCCATTCACCATCTTCAAACTAGAGACAATAGATAATTCTCCAGAATACTGTAATATAAGCTCATCAATTCAAGAATTATCGACAACTTATTAAACTCATCTCTTGTGAACAAAAGAGACCAACACCCCACCACTTCGGCGATCCCAAACACCATTTCCAAATTAGAGAAGAAAGATAATATGAACTTACCTTTTTTTCAAGTGACGAATAACTGATTCACATTTGTCCCTTGTGGACAATCTAGGGAGGAGTTCTTACTCCTTAGATGGAAAAGATCTACCATAGTCTTCTAATAAGTTTTCACTTCAAATTTATTTCACTATCAAAGCCAAAATCGCAAACAAACAAAACCAAGTCATAAGAAAACACACTAAGATATGAACACTAGGCCACTTAACTTAAGCATTGCTCAATTGGTTAGCACGTATAACATCAACCTAAATGTCAGAAATTCGAATTTCCATCCCTACGTGCTGTTGAACTCAAGAACACTAGGCCACTTCCAAACCCTTCTTCAAGAAGAGAGATAACTCACTCTCCAAACCCATAGATCACAGATGAAGTAAACAGAAAACTTCGAACAAAAGCATAACACGAAATGATTCTCAAGATTCAAGACCTGAAATTTTTTTTACCTAAAATGGTAGTGACCCAATCCATGTTTGACACCCCACTTGAACTCCCCAACATAGCGGCTCCCATCTTGACAAGTATGAACTCCACAGCCATGGCACTGCCCATTAGACCACTCCCCAGCATAGACATCCCCTGTGTAGAATCTGTAAATCCCAATTCCATGCCTTAAGCCTTGCCTGTACTGGCCCCGGTACCTGCTGCCTTTCGCCCATGTCTCTACGCCATACCCATCATACTTCTCGTCAATCCAATCGCCTTCGTACCTCCCACTCATGTGGTAGTGGTAAACGCCGCTCCCCGAGCACCTCCCTTTGTGAAACTCCCCCTCGTAAACATCGCCATTACTGTAAACCTTCACCCAAGAACCCGACGCCATCCGTTTCTCCGATTTGGGCTTCGATCCGATCGACCACCGAACATTCGAAGCAGCCTTCGTCGCAGCGGAAGACGAGAACGGGTTAACTGGTGACGATCGGACCAGAAACAGACGAATCGAAGAGGGGAGGCGAGGGACTGCAAGATTCAGGAAAAACAAAGCGGCGATTGAGAACAACAGTACGACGAAGAACTTGAGAGCAACCGAGCGACGAGGGTTCGAGAGAAAGAAGTAAACGAAGGGCAAAGAGAGGAGGATCAGTAAACGCAAGTGAACTCGGAGCAACTCGCCACAGCGGAAATGGCGAAAGATTTGAGAAGCCAGCGATTTCTTCGGGAATCGCGATAGCAGAGAAGTGGATTGGGTCATGGCAAACCCTTCGTAGAACACCGGGAGAAGCTTACACAACGCCATAGACGGGCAAATCGAAATGGGTTCTTCATGAACGGATTCTCAGAGTCGATTATCAATCTTGAATTCAGAAACAGACGATTCTGCTTCTGGGTTCGATGATTGGAGAAGAAATTTGTGTCTTCTGGGTTTGTCAGGAATCGAAGCCTCTGGATTTGCAGCTGTGGCTTCTTCTTCTACTTCTTGATTTCGGTGGGAACGCCATTGGCAAAAGGACTGCAAAAAGGGTGTGCAATTTTGAAGAAAATGGTATCGCTGGTTTTGTATTTGAGAAGACGAAACCAGATGATGCGAAAAACAGTGACCTCTTTTGTATTTACTGAAAATGCCATTACCCTTTTTGGATTTTTATATACTTTTGGTTTTTTTTTTCTTATTAGAACATTAAAGCGAGGATTGGATTTTTATAATTAATATATGTTTTTAATTTGTGCAGCATGAGTTTGATTTATTTAGTCTCTGTACTTTGGTAAATTTTTAAGGTGTTCCTGTAGTTCTCGATCTCTTAATTTTTTATTTTGTGTTTAATAAGTATTTTGTCGTAATCTTAGTTAAAATATCATTTTGGTTTCTATATTTTTAGTTTTTGCTCATTTTGGTCTTGTACTTTTAAAATATTCGTTTTTGGATAAACTTTCAACTTTTATCTATTTTAGTCGTCGTAAGCATTTGTTTTTATCTCTACATTTTATCTTTTATCTCATTTTATTTTATCACAATTTCAACGCAACACTATATTTAATATATTTCTTGAACTTAACCACAACTTTATATCAAAGGGGTTTCGTTGGGTATAGAATTTGTGTTAAAATTTGTAAATAATGATCAAAATGATTAATTTTTTAAAGTACAAAAATTAAAACGAATGTTTTGAAAGCAAGGAGACTAAAATGAACCAAAATTATTTTAACCTAATTTTTTGAACTAGAAGAACTAAATAGTAGATGTAACTCTAAACCTTGGATGTTTTTTTTAGCTCAATAAATTCAAAGATAGGAGATAAAATTTTCACTTTTAAGAAAGGTAAAGGTATCTTAACTAAATTATGACCTAATTTGCGAGTTTTTAAGTGAATTTTAAAAGGTAAAAAAAAATGTGTTTTTTAAAAAAATTATAATGTTTGATTATTCAGCCAAAAGTAATTTTTAAAAATTAAAAAAAAAAAAACTAAAAGCACTTCAAAGTGCCTCCCAAAAAATGCTTGCAGGGCTTATGTTTAAAAACTCTTATTTTTTTGTTTTTCATTTCAAAAAATAAATATGAAAAACTTAAAATCGTTTCTTTTTTTTAAAATTTACATAAAATTTCAAACTCATTTTGAAATTCAAGAAGCTAGAAACTAAAAACCAAAAACAAAAATCAAAAAATGAAATAGTTATCAAACGGGTCCTAAATTTATATATAGAATAATGTTATAACTTAATTAATAAAATATATTTTGAAGTAAAATCGCTTAATAAAATTTAACCATAAAGTTAAACACTTAAAAAAGAAAAAGGTAAAATTGAACTCTTGGTCACTAAAAAATAACATTAAAGACGAAATTATTTATTAAGAAAATGAAAAGAGAGATTACAACTTTGTGTTAAGAACTAAAAAAAATCTTCCAACAGATTTCAACTATATTTCTTTATAATTTTTTATGGCCGTCTAAACTATACTTTATGTCTTTCAAAAAAAAAATAATAATAATAATAAAATACTTTATATGATAGATTTTTTTAAGCCTCCAAGGAATTGTCAAAATACATGATTCAAAAAATAAAAATCTTCAAAAATTGATTTATCCTTCAATTTAAATTCTATGTTGGTTTTTGAACTTTTAAGATTTTGTCCATTTTAGTAGTGTATTTTTAGAATATCTATTTTAATTTATGTACTATATTTGTAAAATTCAATCACAAATTAAACACTGTGAGATCCTTCTAATAAGAAATTTATTGTGTAATATTGTACTAAAAAATTAGATTAAAAAATGGATCAACTTACTTAAATCAATAAATTTTAAAAGTACATGAACAAAAATAGACAGGTTAAAAGTACAATATCAAATTGGATAAATGTCTCAAAAAAATATATCAAATTAGATAAATGTTGAAAAGGATAGAAATTGAAATACACATTTCCAAAGTACAAATATAAGAAAGTACAATAATCAAAATAGTATTTATAAATTTATAAATTGATATTGCACATAATGAAGAGTGGATTTAATGAAACGATTTTTTTTAGTACAACATATGTTAATTATCGTTGAACTATGCTCGTCTTTCACATTCTGAGAAACGATTGTATGTTGCTAAAATTTATTTAATGAATATGCTGCATCAACTCTCAATTAATAAGTTAAAATATAAAGCTTAATAAAACGTTTAATTAAAACTTTTCACGAATTAACTAAAATCAATATTTGAACTAATAAGATTAAATTTATAGTTAAAAAAAACACTCAAAAATAGATTTTACTTTCTTTTTTCTTTTTAAGCTTAAATATTATTTTGATTCCTATACTAATTTTCGTTTTTAGTTCCTATATTTTTAATTTTTGTTCATTTTAGTCTTTATACTTTCAAAATGTTCATTTTGCTCCCTATACCATGGAAAAAAAAACTATTTTGGTCTTTTTATTTTTATTTTTATCTCATTTATTTCGTTTAAAATTTTAACATGATACTTCACGTCATCTCATTAATTTTTTTGAAATATAACTATAGATTTGTATTAAAAAGGTCAAATGGTTGCTACTCCTTAAAATGACTGGAATCAAAACAACTACTGGAAAGTCTATAGACTAAAATGAACAAAAAAAAAATGTTTTTAGAATATAGTGACAAAAATAATATATACCAAAAAAATATTTAAAACTTTCTTTTTAAATTGTCATGATTTTAAATTTGGTAGGTTGTATCTATCTCTTTCTAGAGAGATTTTGAGAAAGATTGATGTATCTTTTTATTATGAGAGAGATAACATTGTTTTTATTTTTCTTTTTCTAATAATGAGGTTTATAAAGATATTTAAAAAGAAAAAAGCACAAAAAAGATGGATCTTATTATAAAATTGGAAATTGAAATGTTAATTCTTATCCACTTTATGTTCTCATGGCCAACCTTCCTCCACACTATTGTCCTTGTCATCTCCTCATCTTTCTCCTTATCCAATCATCCAATCCAATAATTTTATTTTTTTTATTAAAATAAAAATTTATTATTTGTTTAGTCATAATTCTATTATTCAGAATATTCTAGTTCATCATTTTGAGTTTTGACATAACATCACATTATAATATCAATAATAATGTTCATAATTTGCTTCATGGTGTCAATTTTGTTGTATTGATTTTTATATAGAAATTGAAATTTAAAAATTATTGAAGGTGTATTTGATAATGATTTTGTATGTTAATAATTTGCTTGGTCTCATCAATTTTATATTGATTGATTGATACATAGAAATTGGTATTAAAAAATGGCTGATAAACTTGTTTATTAAGGATTTCTTTGTTATGTGATCTATTAGAAAACTATGTTTTTAAAATTGTAAATTTAAATTTGTACAAAAAATTATATGAAAGGATTTATTAAAAAACCTTAAAATAAGAAGATGGGAAATTAGGTTCAATTTCTATTTTGATTATTGGACTTTTATATTTATTTCACTTTAATCTCTAAGTTTTAGAACATTATGTTATAGATCCTTAACTTTCAATATTTTGCCAATATAAATACATTGAGGTTGAAGGTTCAAATCCTCGTATCTCTACCTCTATTGTTCTCACAAAATAAAAAAATAAAGAATAAAAAAAACTTTTAGATATTTTATTGGTTAATGTACTTTACTTCATTTTAGTCAATGTACTTTCAAAATGTATCTTGGTTCATATACTTTAAAAAGTGAATTTAATTTTATTTTTAAAATTATTTATTCTATCACAATTTCAAGTGAATTTAATTTAATTTTTAAAATTATTTATTCTATCACAATTTCAACACAATACTGCACTCAATATATTTATTGAAATGTAACATTGTGTTTATATTAAATAATTTTCGTTATACGTAGAATTTGCATAAAAAGTTTAAAAATAGAGATCAAAATTATCACTTTTAAAATACATGGACCAAAACGAACATTAGATAACATTTTAAAAGTACAGTAACCAGAATAAATAACTGAAATAGTATTTTAACCTATTTTCTTTTAGTCCATAAATTTCACGTAAAAAAACTATTTTAAACATTGTGATTAAATATTCATTAGTTGTGTAATAAAAAAAATTAAAAGTTGCTCTGAAATCCTTATATATAGTTTCAAATACTTGTCTATATCGAAAGATTGGAGTTTCAAACCCACTCCACACACCAAAATTGAAAACAAAAAAAATCCATTGAATGAAAAATCTTTCAACTAACAACTTCCTTAAGTCCCAAATTTTTACATTAAATTCAATTATGAAAATTGAAATCGAACCTCTAATCTTTTGAACTATGTCTAAGATGACAACTTCTATAATATTTGATCTAATGGAGTGGAAGAAAACACATAAACAAACTCCAAAGTCAAATTTGGAGTGATTTTATAACATTATCAATAAATTAATGGTTACAAAAGATTGCTTCAAAGTTACTCCATAGTTTTTTTGGTATGCGGACTTACCTTTTTTTTTTTCATATTTTCTCATATCTTTTATCTTGGTTTTCGGTTTATGAGTCATCTCCGAGAATTTGATTGGCAATCATGCATATTATTTCAAACTACCTTTTATTGGACAAAATACATCAAAGAAATTTGGACACTTCAGAGTTTGGTGAGAGATTCAAGGGATAGCAAAGTTCGCCCAATCAACACGTGCCAGTGATGAATAGAACGGGGAATTCTCGTTTTGGGAGGAGGTCGATAGAGATGGAAAATTATTTTTCATCTTGGTTTCGTGGATAGAGACGAAAATGCTCTCTTCCTATTACTTCAATAGTAATGTCTAATGCACACCATTATCAATTCAATTCAATGAGTTAAAAAGGCAAATATTCTCGACTAAACGGTCAGAATTTTAAAAACATTTTCCCACCATATCTCATATGGTTTAAGTCATACCAAAAACCTCCTTAAAAAGGTCGGAGGTTCGAATTCCAGCCTCCGCACCTGGTGTACTTTAAAAAAAATCAAACCATTATCCCTAGATTTTGATTTTATGTTTTTCAGAAAGACAAGAAATAAGAAATTATCAACTATATTTGATTTTTTTTTTATTTTTTAAAGGAAGAAAATTAAAAACCAAAAATCAAAGCAAAAGACATTACAGTGCCTAAGAAACTTGAGATAAAACGAACAGAAAGTTCAAATTTTAATTTTTAGGCCCTTCAAAATGTAACAAGAAATTGTCTCAATTAAAATTATGACAGAAAATACCAACTAACACCAAAAACAAAAAAAAAATAAATATATAAAATATCAAGTTTAATCAACAATCATCATGATGAGCTTAAAAGTTGGCTGAGGTCCAATAATTATCTCAATATTCACAATATTTAGCAGCAAGTTTTAAAATACAAAAATATTCATCATACAGCAAAAACATGAGTAGAACTGCAAGATTTCAGTTGAGCCAGATGCCAATACCAGGAAGCTGATTTCCTCCATATCAATTTGATTAGAATTTTCACTCTTATCCATTTGAGTAAACTTTTTTCTTCTGTGAGAAATAAAAGCTAAAGGACTTGCAAAGTTAATGCCAAACTAAATACCTGGAAGGAGATCTCGTGGAGTATGGCATAAAATTATCACCGGATCGTTCAGCAGAGTCCGTTAATTCCATCCATCGTTTCGATATGGATCACCGTCAACTTGTTTCCCCGCCCATTCATCGATTCGTTTTTCCAGTTCTGCGATCTGAATAAGAATTGAGAGTTTGTAATAAATAAAACAAAAGATATCATAATCAGTGCAAGAAAGATTAAGCAAACAATTCTAATTTTGACATGTAAACAAAAGATAAAAATGTCTCGAGTGAAAGACTCATCTGATGCCAATAGAATTTAGCGGTATATAACAGAAAGAGAATCCCTCAACTTGTAACCTTCTCTATGCGCCAAAAAATCAAATTGAGCACGATTTTAACTCTATGGAAAGCGGTTTGATAAGAATTTGAATTCTACACTCCAGTTATAGAAGAAAGACTTGTCATTATTAATGTACTTCCATGCTTCATCAAGCCACCCTAGAAAGTTTTTGAGGTTATAAAATCCAAGAGGGCAGAAGGACCTTAACGATACACGTGCCAATTTAATGTAAAAAGACTTTACGGTCAGATAAAAGGAACTGCACCTTCCATCCCCTTTAATCTTCGTCGAAGTATTTCTCCTCGGCATCATCATTGGCTTCCCTCAGCCAGTGATCATCCAAGGTCTCGTCATTGTCTATTTTTGAGTAATCTAAATGTTCATTGTCTTCTCCCAACAAAAATTTCTGATGCATGATGTATGTGAATTGGTCCATCTGATCTTGCATATCTGCTTCAGATAAAGTTGCTCCAAGATTAGACCCGCCCTCGGCAGCATCACTATTGTCAGTTGCTGATTTTTCATTCTGAGTATCCATGGCTGCAGATATCTACAAGTGAAAGCATCAAATATCAAACAACTCACTATAAAATATAATTTGGAGCAAATTATATCAAACAACTCACTATCTAATTTGGAGCAAATTAGATCCCCGGCAGATCAAAATATATTCAGATGCTTTATTCTGATCAGTCCATAATGATCAGATATACGAAACATGAATATCTTAAGAAATCTACAAGCATTAAAACCATATGATAATAGCTAAATAGATAGGACATGATTATGAATAAGGAAAAAACGAAAGTGCACACCACTTTAGTTTTAATTATTGAAGCCATAATAAAAGGAAGGAATGCATATAAGAATAATCTAAAAACCTATCGAACAAGTCAATCAGAAGTAGATGTTAATCGAACTAATTCATACAAAGTTATTTTAAAGGGAACGAAAACATTGAAGATGACATGAAATTACCTCCATGGAATGAGCAGCATTAGCAGGCTCGTTACCTTTCCTCTCCTCCCCTTCTTCCTCCTCCTCCTCCTCCTCCTCCTCCTCTTCTTCTTCTTCTTCTTCTTCTTCTCCATTTTCTTGGTTTACATCATTACCTATCAAGTCCCTCTCAGCAACACCTAACCTGCGTTGTTCTCCTCTGATCTTTGCAACCAACATTGCTTCCTCTGATCTCCTCATCAGCGTCTCAGACCATCGCTCCCCTGGTCTTGCCATTCCTCGACCACTTGGATCCTGAAACTTCCCTACATACTCATGATGCAAAAATGGCTCTCTCTCCCTCATTGCATCCTCCGAGAAGTACTGGCCATCACATATCAATTTATTCAGATAGGCTCGTCTTCTATTCTTCACAATAACTGACCTAGAGTGTAGTTCATCTGATGTCGGACTCTTTATACTTCGAAGGTGCTTTAAATGCCAATTTATCTCATAATCATCCTTAAGAGTATCAAACTCATGGAGCTCATTGGATGTCAACTGTGATCCATATCGTTCTACATCAATCAAATTTGGTGGTGCAACATACCTTAGAATACTTGAAATGTACAGAGAGAGCCAGCATCCAAGGAGTAAAATCAAAATAGTTACCAAAAAAGTTTCTACATATTATGAATCAACTTCAAATGAAGCCCAAAGACGTTTTCCTCCTTCACTTCCAAGTGTGGAACTCAAACAAGATATTCAATTCTTTCTTCTTACGCCTAGGACACCATAAATATAATTATGAACCATGAACAAAGAAAGATTATTTCAAAAACTAATCAATGATGACCCTCCATGGATTCGTCTATATAAGCTGCATAGCTTACAAGATGTGAAACAAAATACCTAAACGGAAATTTCTTTATAAAGAAATAATAGTTGTGGTAAAGCATCGAAGCTTGTTCCTTCCTCTAAACCATAGAACACCCAGACACGCACATCAATAAGTTAAATACACTACTATTTTACATCTTACGAGTGTTGATAAATTGGGATTCATTATTTCATTCTTCAACTCGGAAAGATGACAACCAAAAATATCAAAATAAATAAACAAACTACAGAGCTCACTGTTACCATGTAACTAATTTCATCTTCTCCTCCATTATCCTGGGAGCTAAATTGAACCATAGGACTCGGGATTCTAATACTTTCCAGTAAATCTCCTGACTAGAACGCGTACCAAATACGAGCATAAAACTACTAATTCTTTTACCTAAATTTTATCCCTTGCATATTTCAAGCGACAGAAATATAATCTAGATTTTCAATTCGACAAATTAAGCTAGGGCGCTTTAACTTCAGTATAACAATCAACATATACAACACAAATCCATACCAAAAATTACAAAAATCCAGAGTTTAATAGGGACACAGACCTAAAAACACAGCGGCATCGCGAGAAAGGAGGTCGAGTAGAATGGCCTTGCGCTGGGATGGATTTGTGGCAGTGGATTGAAGCGCGCGAGGAAAGTAAAGATCCTCCTGCAATGAAAGCCTCTCCGATAAGCAATCCATGGCTTCGCCACTCAATCTTTTCGCCGTCGCCGTCGCCGTCGTCGTTTCCATCGTCTTCTCTCGTTCTCGGCGCCGTCTCTTCCCCCGTAAAAGACCCTCGGCCTCTGCCGGCTCAGTCGGTGATGAGCAAAGGGGCGAAACACGTGAGAAGCACGTGGTAATAAAGTCCGATAACGTTTCCGGTTCGGGATGTGTTTGGCACGTCGGTTACTGTATCCCTAGTCGGAGCCAAGTCGCACTTGGAGCGGTTCTGTTACAAATTTGGTTCGGTTTTTACATTGGTTTGGTTCGATTTCCTTTTTTTTGGTTTTTTTTCAGCTTTGGGTTTTTCAGGTCATATTAATTTGCCCTTTTTAATTAAACATTTAAATTTCAGGTAGTTTTTAGTTGAATAGACAACTTGTTCACATTTTTTTCCCATTTTAACCCCATAATTATTATGTTACAAATCTAACCATTATGGATGACTCGTTGTTCAAAAAGACTTAGAATAATTAAGAGTGAGTGGGTTTAAACCTCATAATGGCCACCTACTTTATATCGTGATATTACTCGAAGTGCACGTCAGCTGATCAGTACACTCACGGATATGGGGTATCAAAAGAATTATGCTACAAATCGAATAAGATATCTATTGTCATCTCATAGTTTGATCTTCATCTCCAAATTTGTTGAACTAGAAAAATCATGCTAAATTAAAGAGTATTTTATGAAAAAATAATTATATATTTATCAATGTGATTGAATCAATTTTTATAACACAAATCCACCTTATACACATCTCTATCATGATTCATCTCTCCCGTCATAATTTGAGAGTTGAATTTAAAAAATTACTCATTTAATAAAATAAAAATTAAGTAAAATATAGACTTGAATATTTAAAAAATTATTACTAGATGAGTTTATCAACCATGATTTTAAGTGTAGTGGTGTTAACTTTTTACCTTTGACCTTATAAAATAAAAAGCAATGATAAAAAATAAAATTATTATCAGCTAAAACAAATATAGTTCCAAATATTTTTAAGACACGTGTGATATAATTCTAAATATTGTTGGATCAATCTCCTCTCCCATAATTATTGAACTTAGGAAAAAATACATTAAACAATCCACAGTTTGTTAAACTTCCACAACCCACATGCTAAATTTTCTACCAAAATTTTGAATTATTTTTTATTTGCATGTTTTAATCTGTACAAATCATATTTAGGTACTTAAAACTTTTTTATCCTAAACTTTTAAAAGATAAATTTTAGTCCTTTAACATTAAAAAGAAAATTAATTATTTACCCGTAAATTTTCGAAATATATATTTTAGTCCCTAAACTTTAAAAAATAACAATTTTGGTCATTGTTTAGATTATTTTTCACCTAAAGTTCTCTTATCCAATACTCTATTTCAACCTATATAGTTACGCTCACGTCAACACATTAGTACTCAACTCGAAGTTATGTTATGAATTTGTTAAAAGTAAAATAAAACTTTTCTAAAATTTCTAAGATTAAAATAGACATTTTGAAAAATATTTACCGAAATAAACCACTTGAAAGTTTATAAGTTAAAATCAATATTTTAAAAGTTAAAAGAATTAAAATGAGAGTATTTATGACATAATGATTATAATTTAAACAAAAAGTGTGAAACATGAAATCTAGAATTATTTTGTAATTATTTTTTTTCTACTTTTTCTTCGTAATTAACAAGGTAAGATATACACAAATCTCAAACTAAAGACAGGAACGTTATAAAGGATAAGTATTTTAACTCGTCAAGACTAGGTCAAAATGAGACTTATATGGCTCTCCTTTTTGTACCTTCTTTTTTTATTTCTTCTTTATAATAATAATAACAACCCACAAAAATTTTCAATGAGTATTTACAAATTCAATAGTATTTCTCAAACTCTACACTTCAACATTTTTCTTTCTTTGTGTGGGGAAGGGAAGGGAAGGGAAGAAAAGAACACCATATAAAATTGGCTTGAATCATCAAAACTCAAATTTTCTTTCTTGTTTTCCTGTTCTTTCCTTCCATCCGAACACCCAGCTTCCAAGAAAACACAACCATAGCTTCTTATGTGGCAATCTTATGTGGCAATCTCATCCACCTCAGAATTAAACACAAAACTTGGAAAAGTGGTTGTTATGTCCCTACCCAAAAAAAAAAAAGGATCAAGAATTTTGAAGGTAATAATATTATGTTGCTTGAAAGCAAAGATAAATATGCTTTTTCCTTACCTCAGGTATGGAAGGGTCATGACTTTCAACAATGATGGATTCTTGGAAACGAAATTTTGCCATTCAATCTTGTCTATCTTCCCATCTTGGTTCACATCAGCCTCCATGAAAGTCTGTCCACAAATATTAAGAAGCAGCAGAAAAATTCCATGAGATAAAAAGGTGATGGCGACACGACATGAAACAGGTATCGAGTTCTAGGATCTCGTTCTACTGGCTACAACTACACCATGGTGCAAACTAAATTCTGTTTTTTTCTTAAATGAATAATTAGCTGACATAAGAGTATGATTTATAAACTCGCAAACTACAGGGGCGTCGGAAGCTATTCCTAAAACGCGAGGTACAATTGAAAAATAAACCGACCTTAAGGGTGCAATTTGCAATCATCCCTCACGAAAACAAGTTGTGCACCGCTCGGGTAGAGTTAAAAAACATCTAGGTGCAAGGATTCAAACTTCTAACCTTTTAGTCAATAATATACGCCTTAACCAATTGAGTTATACTCAGGGAGTGGCTAGAATCGATCAAAATTGATCGAAGGTATTCAGATTAACTCTATGGTAGGACATTGGCGATACCAACAGACTAGTTGAAGTTACTATATTCCAAAGATCAAGCTACTAAAGAAGGAATCACTTGTTCATTTAACATATATTCCACGGTTCATCAATGACTCTAGAAGCCATTAACCAGTCAGTCGTAGCCATAAGGCTCGACATCTCAACTTTTTATTTCACTAGTTCAATTTTTTTTACTCTTAAAGTTCAGAAATTCAACCCAAACTTGTTTCAGCAAATACCTAGTTGGCAAATTTGCTTAAGTGGCCACATACCACAGGAAAGTCAAAGAACAAATTAAAACCTTAATCATCCTGAAATTTATCTACGGTAGACCTCACCTTATCGAGTATTATCTCAATTGTCTCATCAGCCAACTTCATCTCAGATTCACAGAGAAGGGCGATTAGCATTTGCTTCACCTGCCACAGTCAATACATCTGAAAGTTCTTATGAAGGTAACCATGAAAAATCATCCACAAAAAAAGGCACAACTCTCCCATTCCAGCAGCCAACAAATTATACAAGTGAAAGTGGAAGAAAAACTAGTTGAAAGCATTTTAAAGATTAAATCAATATCCCAGGTTCTTCTTTTCTGAATTTGAAAACTTTTTCTCATAGGCTACGGGTGGTCGGAACTGTATTAAGGTCAGCTATCCCCTATTGGAATCCAAATGTAATAACACATCTCAATTTGTTCAATAACGATAAATGAAATTCAAAGGGAAAGGAAAAATTTTTGTCTACATCTTTAAAGTTACATGAGAACAGCATACCTCTTGGCGCTCAATGAATCCAGTGTTATCCAAATCATAAAGCTTAAACGAAACTGTAAAGTAAGTAAATAACAAGCATCAGCCATATGAAAATCAAAGAAAGAAGTCAAGTCATAAGACATAGGTGAGGTTATATTATGTCATATCCTGCACACTTACATTCAATCTTGGCTTCCTGCGGAGCATTTGGATGAAAGACATTCAACGATCTTACGAAGTCACCAAAATCAATGAATCCCTTTTGCTGAACATCAAACAGATCGAAGAGCTGCATACGAAAGGATCGTACCTTAAAACATGCTGATAAGACAGGTTGGTTCAAACAAATGGTAAAAATATATCAATCAATAAGAACCAGGCATCATTAAGGATGCGAGAAGTTATTTGATTCACAACCAAAATGTTACTAGAAACGGATTACAATGCAAATATCCCAAAAAATTCATTTGAAGATCACTTTTTCTGGATGTAAATACGTCAATTGGATAAATCTAATTAAAATGAATAGCTGACAGTGAAACTTTTGATGAGTGATTTAAGGATGGTAGATTATAAATATTTTACCCGATTTGCGAAAAGATTTTCCTTCTTTCTGTTCTTGAAAATAGCCAGCTGAAATTCTTCCTGCAGATAGAACAAAACCATTACACAGAACATCTTCAAATTACTATTGCAAAGAATAACACATGTTCAACAAAACCACAGCATAAATCAATGGCATTATCCCTCTGCCATACATGTAGTAATGGACACAAAAGATGAGACAACGGCAATTATACAGCTAAAAGAATGAGCAACATTTCCACACATACATATAACATGGATTAAATTGTGACAACAAATAAATATAATGAAGTTTGTAATTTGAAGAAGGAAAAAATGAGATAGTATTAACTATTAAGGCTATTCAACTGTGCAATAGCCCAGAGTTACATATTTTAAGAGGAATATAACTKTCAGMAAKACGTTGGGYTGCCAATTCCTTTTGAATTCAAATGTGGATTCATTGAACACTATCGATCCAAATAGTTATTACATTTTCATTTTAATTTTAATCCAAAAGATATCAGTTCAAAAAGGCTTTTTATCATTTGAAATGTAAAAGAACACACACATCAAGAGATGGATAACACCAGCATGGAATTCATAAGTCATAACAGGAACAAATACCTTGTTTATTAAACCATCGTCTATGACAGAACTGCTGATGCTCTTGTACAGCTCAAACAATGCTTCAACTTCACTTACACTAACTGTGAGAGCAAGAATCAAACACACAAAAAGTTATGAATATATGAGAGGAATTTAGACAGATATGAAACAGATAGATAGATAGAACAGGATGGGAGAGGTTATATGCAAGTAAGCAAAATGTTGGGGTCTAGTAATTTTGAAATGCAGTAACTTGGTGGCATAGAAAAAAGACTTAATAGTAATGGCCCACATGATCTGGTCAAAAATTTAGTTTATGAAATATAGAATGTCTCCCTAGACGAGCTTACAGAGTCTCTAGAAGGTTGGTATTTTAAAGGGAAGGCTAAGATTCTGTGGAATTGTATAGCGAGTCTTTTTGTGATAGTGTTCCAACCATTGTGAATTCTTCAATTAATGATTACTAACAATTCGAAAGCTCTACTAATCTTTGGATAGGTCTTTGGATGAGGGTTATCTCCACCCTGGATCCTAGGCTATATTCTCTTTGGCTTATTTTCTGCTAAAAAGAAAACTAAAGCTGAAATATAGAATGTCAGAACTCAGGGAACATAAACAGTGCACAACTTACATGCTGTTTGTGAAGCGAGATATATAGGATCCTCATATCCTGGATATTGTCTGCTTCCTTTTGACTGAATACAGCCCATTTACTGAAGACGACGATCGATATCTTACAAAGAGCGCCTTGGCTTCACTACAATATTTTATCAAAACCATCATAACCTTTACTACAGTACAGACCCAGACACAAGCACACCAAGCAAATCAATGAGCAAATTAACTTAAAAGAAAGTAAAAAACAATAAAATGAACTGCATTAACAAATTTTCCAGTGGGAAGGGGAAGAAAATTGCTTGTTTTAATTCTCAGGGACTAGAAAATGACAATAGAGAATTAAATATAACCTTTACTTATCTAGAGTTGGAAACTTGACTTCCTAACAAAAGCAGAATGATAAACCATAAAATGGTAAACGAAAAAAAAAAATTAAAGGGCCTCCTCCAAAAGATATCCAAATCTCAACTCAACGACCGACAGAATGTGTAAGAACGAAGACAAAAGTCTCCCACTGAAGAGTAAAAGATGGGCATTAGGCTGAACTATTTAGTCAGAAATCAGATACAAAACAATAAGAGATCCATTCCTCTTTCTTTCATCCCCTCATTTCTTTCCGCTTTACATCAAAAAACAGAGATTCATAAATTCTTATTAAACCCCATAAAGAAACCAAATCCAATTACCAGAGAAACCGTAAATTACATCAAATTTCCTCTCTCCCACCAAAACAAGAACGCATTAGACAAACCCAACAGAGAAAAACCCAGAAAAAGCAGAAGAACCCAGAAGAAAAAGTAACTCACCGGTAAAGTATTCGGCCCCAAAATCACAAAAACTAGCGAAATTTGTTGCGGATCGAATCGAAGGGCGGAAAATTGAAGATGGCTAAAAATCTCCCGTCGATTTTTCCAACAGAGCAAATGGGAACAGCGATGATTGAAGAAGCGCCATTTGGGTGAGAGTGAGTGGGAGAGAGAGCGCCAAAAGCAACACAAGATTACAGGAAAAATGAGATTTCATGAGAGACGGAGAAAGAAAGTGGAATTCATGGCCGAATTAAAAAGGAAACTGAAAGAGACCCCGTGACCCTGAGCATGGGCTATCCCAGCATATTCGTTGCTTCCAATTCTTAATTATAAATTAAATCAAAAATTAATTTTTTTTAATTAATTAATTATGCTTCAAAATTAGCTTTAACAATGTTTAATTTAAATATTTAATACATCCATCGATAATATATACTATATAATAATAATACGTTGAAAAACTTTATGTTTTCATTTGTGCTTGTTTTTTATATAATTTATACTTCCTAATTTGCCCTTTACTTTTCTTGATGGAAGGATATCCCTTTCAGGTTTAAATTTGGTTTTTTTTTTTAAATAGTTGGAAAATAAAAACAACTTTTTTGGCGTGTGGAAGAATGGAAGCTTAGAAAATAAGATCTTTCTTGAAAATTTGGAGGTACATAAAGGCCGAACTTCATACTTAACCGAGAGGCCAACCAATAAACTCCATTTGATTAAAGGTCTCACTTAACTCCGACCTCGTGTACCTAACAAGTCGATCTATGACAACATATTTTTCGACGAACATAACTGACGGTTAGATGGCTTTGTCGGATCTCAACCCTATAATATATAGAACCTCAATCTAACATCATGTATGTAATCTATGCTTGATCTTAACTTGAGTGTTAGAGTGTTTGTTTTTATTGTGTAGGTCTTTCTCACCGAGTGGATACTCAAGCTCGACCCAGTACTTGATATTTGATGATTTCAAACTATATCAAAATTGACCATAAACAATGATGATATTTAATAATTGCGTCCTAGTAGTTTAAAAATTGTAACAGTTTAATTTATATTGTGAAAAATCTGATTAAGATGAGGTATCCGGTATCAATTTTTATTAGGTAACAATTTAATCTCTATATTTTATAAAGATATTTGGTCATGATAACCTGAACATAGTTCAATTGATTAAGATATATGCCTATGGATCGAAAGATCGGAGGTTCGAAGTCTTACTCTCACATGTTGCTGTTGAAATCAAAAATTATAAATCTGAAAGCACTCATAAAATGTATTTTCTAACCGTTTTTGTGCGGACTAAAATATATTATTTATTATATAAAATCTTATGTTACAATTTTATTTTCAAAATGTTTTAATATTTATGTTTATGTATATTTTATTTGGTTTTTAGTTTTTAGTTTGGAAGAATTATGCTCTTTTCACAAGAGGTATTTGAATTTTTTGGTCAGATTTAAAAAACAAAACGACGTCTTTAAAAACCTTTTTTTTTTTAGTTTTCAAATTTTCATTTAGATTTTTAAAAAGTAAATAACAAAAATATAAAATAAAAATAAATATCCAACGAGACCTTCATATATGCATGTGTGTGTATATATTTATATAATTATTTATTTATTATTTACAGTGACAAAAACTTGCTTCTAGATATAAATTATAGATCTCTAAGGAAAATGTGGATCAAACTGATAAAATTTTAATGTAATTTTCAAAATAAACAAATTGTGAGATATTATATATAGCATAATATAAAATTAAAGTTTACGTTAAGGATATTTTTCAATTAATGCCTATCAGGTCTGTTAATGAAACTTTAATACAAAATTATATCTACGAGTGTCTAAAAAATCCCGACTCAAAAATCCGATCAATCCACCTAATACACAATTATGTACGGTTTGGATTAGGTTGAGTTCAAATAAATAAAAATTTTACGAGTATGAATGATTAAAAGGTTCATCTAAAATAATTTTTTATTGAATCCAACTAATCCAAACTTATTACTAATTTGAAAACCATTTCACTAATTATATATGTATATATTTATTTTTATTTTATTTCATTAGATTATTTATTATCAACTACTTTTAGAAATAACTCTTATTTTTATTTTTATTTTTTTGTAATTTTTTCCATATAAATAAACTTTTACTTAGAGTCTTTGATTCAAAGTTATAAAACATGTGAATAAATATTTTAAGACATTTTTTTAATACAATATTTTGAACGAGTCATTTTTAATATTTGAGATATATAAAATATATATTTAAGATAGGTAAAATACAACTTTTTAAAGATAACTTTTAAATTTTATTACTATTATTATTTTTAGCTCAACTAATTAAAACATATTTGAGACATATAAAATATATATTCAAGATAGGTAGAATACAATTTTTAAAATAACTTTTAAATTTTATTACTATTATTATTTTTAGCTTAAAATATATATATCGATTAAGGATGAAAAGTCTTAATATCTAAGTATAGTTAAACTAAAAAAATAAATCTAAATATTTTAGAATAAATAATTTCTTACTACCATGCGATAATTTATTATCTTTATCCATATTTTTATAAATATAACGATCAAAATTTTATTGGGTCATGGACAAACATGACCGATTTAACTTTAATTTTAGCCCAATTGTCAGGTGTCAAAAACAAAATTAATTAGGCTAGTCTAATTCTTTTTTTTTTTTTTGTTGGTTTAGCCATAAGAAAAGAGAAACATGGCATTATTTAAAAAAATGGCATGTTTTTAAATTTTTAAAATTAATTAGTATCAATTTCAATGACATATAATTTTATCATTGGCTTTGAAAATATTGACTTTCTGGCATAATTGATGTAACATATATACATTTGAGACATGTAAAATATATATTTCTTTCTATGGTATTTAGTAACCTGTTTAATTTTATATTTGTTAAAATGAAGTTTGTTTGCTGAGATGATTTATTTTGTATCATTGAAATCTCGAACAAAAAAAATCAAAACTATTTTTTAAAAATTTAATTTTAATTAAAAAACAAACCATTAAAATAAATGAATACATAATTCTTTATTGGCAAAAATGAAGCATTTTCTAAACAGTGAAAAAAAATGACAAGGAAATGAACTTGTTGCTCAAATCTAATATCATAGACTAAAATAAAATATTTCGAAACAAAAATGTACGATATCGAGACTTGGGACGAAATCAACTTATTGTCCAAATCTCAAGACTTTACTCTATATTATTTAATTGCGTGTGATTTTTTTTTTTTTTTGTTATATTTATTTTAGTTGAAGCTACCCTATTCTAATTTAAAGTGATATTTCATTCCTTTCTAGTCAGCATGAACTGAAAATAGGGATAAAATAAAAATGTAATATTCAATGTATTATCTAAAAATAGTGTCAAATATGGGAAACTTTAATTTTGCCTAATATTGAATATTAGAATAAAGGGTCTTTTAAAAATATAATTTTGAAACCAACCTCTTTTTCAGATTTTTATTTTATTTTTTAATGGCCTTGCATGTGGAAAAATCTCCTAATTATTGTGTATCTTGGCCAAAAATATAGCAAAAGACAAAAGTAATATGTCATTTTATTAAACGTATTTTTCAATATTGTTCGAAAATATTTAATGGTTCCATATTATTATTATTATTATTAGTATTATTCTTTTTCTTTTTTTTTTTTTGAGTATTAGTATTATTCTTTTAAAAGTTTGGATGGTTGACCAATAATTTTACTGGGAATGTTGAAAATTAGGAGTGTAAGTCAAAATTAAAACTAAATAAATAAATAATGGATGAAACTGTCTTCAATTCGATCAAGTTTAAAATTGTGCAAAATTTTTTGAAACAAAATCAAGTTTATTCTTGAGTTATAAAAGAATTAATAAATATTAAAAAGTAAACATACCATAAAAGAATGAATATTTAATCTATAATTTTGAAATCTTTACTTCGATGTTAGAGAACAACAAATCCATTCTATATATAAATGGGGTTGCGGAAAAAAAAAATTTCAAATATTTTATCTTCATCCCTAGGAATTCCACTTTTTTCAAATTAATTTTCTCTCTTAATGTTAGAATATAAAGAGTTCATATGTGCGGTTTTGTCTTTTAGCTTCTATAAATTAATTAAAAAGTTATAATTTATTTTTAATTATAATTAATCAAGAATTTCAAAAGTTTTATTACTTTTTTTTCCACACCAATATAAAGAGTTTTTCTTACTCTTTCTCTCAACTTTTTCTTCATCAAATCTTGATCTTCTTTTCTCTTTCGGTATGTTTTTCTCATTTAGTCAATGTCTTGTATTTTCTTATATTTAGTTAGATTGTTTGATCGAACAATCAGTTTTTAGTTTTATTTTCAATACAATGTTAATAATTGTTATTTTAAAGAATACTCGATTACTTAAAATATACTTGTTTATTTTTTGTTATTTTCTTTTTCAATCACTCAAATAAGAAATCAAAACAAAGTTTTATTTTCTTTTATGCATGGTTATGTTTAGAGAAAAAAAAAAGATGAAAAATTCATGAATGTGTGTTTATTTTGGAAAAAGAATTTAAGTAATTGAAGAATAATATTTGTAGTCACACTAGATGAAAATTATTGAGACGTTGATTTTATGAGTTGGAAGATAAAAAAACAAAAGAAAAGCTTGATGAGGTAAATATTGAGAGATAAAAAAAACCAAATCATATTAAAAACGTGCCTCGCAATATCTGTTTCTTACTAGTAATTATCAATTTTTTTTAATAAAAAAGAAAGAACATTAAATAATATATAGTGATTGTTTTAATTTATTAAAAATATGAAACAAAAACAGAAATGTAATCGTCAATTTCAACCAAATATTAAGTTAAACCAACCCGCTTACGCCCCTAATCAAAAATAAAAAGTATTTTAATTCGCCCTCTCATTTTTCTAGAAGTGGCCAAACTCATCACTTGCAAAATTTTGAAAAATACAAATGAATTTAGTATGATGCATTAAAAAAAATATTTTGAAGTTTGTTTTGACAAAGTTATTAATGGGGTTGGGAATATTCTCCAACATTTCACATGTCTCTGCTTGTCCATAGTAGGACCTTGGGCATGTTATTATTTGTCACAATTCCAAAAAGGAAAAAAAAAGGACAAAAATCAATGGTTGGATTCAAATTATTAACATTTTCTAATGATTTTAAAATAATGCCTACTTAATTTTTTGTTTCATCCTTATAAATATTTTAAAATAATCGTATGATTTAATACAACTTATTACCAAGAAATAGAGGTGTTGATGTAGGGTTCTTCTTATTTGAGGTGAATATCAAATTAGTGGAGGTGATAACAGACACATTGAACCTTGCATCAGTGTCATGATTGGATCACATACACTTCAAAGTTTAAGTTAGTACTTGATACGAGCTGGTGTTGAGCGACTTTGTGAGGCTGCGTAGAATTGTGTATCTTTATAAGTAATGGATTATGTATTGAGGAGTTTCGCGACGTTGCTTGTCATTTAAGTGGAATTGTACCTATTGTTCAGTGGATTTTTCGTCTATGGTATCCATATTTTCAAGTCGGTGTCGAGATGGATTTCATTGGGTCAGTCAGATATGACAATGTCTAGTTCATCTCGTCTTCGACCTGTCTGAACTTAAGTTCGAATGTGTATTTTTTAGCAAGAAAGACCATATGACAAACTTCGTTACCATCATACCGAAAGTGATTGACTTGAAAGAGTACAGGCTTTTGTACCCAAAATTGGGAAATCAAACATATGTTCGGTAGGTATAAATACACATTATTTGCAATTAATTATTTGTCACATCAATAGATCAATGTCATAAACTCACAGCCCAAAATCTTATCCTATTTTCAATACTCCAAAGTTTTATTTATCCAGTTGTCTCAATTTATACCAAAATATAAATATATATATTCCTAAAAACAAGTCATCTTGTCTATGTATTTAATACATATATATTCATATAGAATTGTAAAGCTTGATTTATTGACTTTCAAAATCTTTCTTTTCCAAAATGAAATCCACAAAAATAATTAAAACCCATCTGTTGACTTTCAAAAAATTATAAATTTTGTTTCGGTGGGTGTTTCTAACTTTGGAGCCGAATGAATTTTGGTCCCATTTAATTTTTAATCACTGAAATTTATTCAACTAAAATTTCAGTAACTTTTATTAATTTTTTTATAAATTAATAATCAAGTTAAATTGCAAATTTTGTTAAATCTTTAAGATTATATTTAATAGGTGGTTAGTAATTGGATCTAATAGGTCATCAAACTTTTAAAAAATGTCTAATAAATTTTGAGGTGTCTAATATATCAATAATCTATTAAACATTAAATTTAGAAATTTATAGAAAAAAATAAAAATAAAAACTCAAGGTATTATTAGATACTTTTATAAACTACAGTAATCTATCAAATGCAACTCTGATTACATCCGGTGTGTATTGATCCACGACAAGATAGAGATGACTAAGTTACAGTCCCATGGTACTGGACGTAATTTAGTTATTCCTATTTGTTCTCTCCTTTTGAACCTTTGATTCTCTTTTTTCATTTCGCCAATGGAGCTCTTTCCTGGCGTGGGTGAGCCAAATGTTGCTGTATTGCTCGTCATATATGATTAAACTTGTAATTTTTGGTACTATAAGAATATGTATATTTACTCCACCCACCCTCACCATTTATTTAATTTCTTAACCTGATAAGCAAATATTTAAAGTTAGGTGTAGGATGGATGTTGAGGGTTCTAGTAACGTTCTCATTTCTTGTTTCTCGTTTTCAATTTTCGTCAGAAATCTAAGCATTTTGCAACTAACTTTATTGCTTGTTTCTCTTTATTTGGAAACATTCTCACAATGGTATAAAAATTCTGGAAACAAACCAAACAAGTTTCTTCTTTCTTGCTCTCATTCCACTTTGTATCAACATATAACTAAAAACATTGTTTTATCATACTTGAATTCATGGATGTTAGAGCTATACAATTCATTTTTCTTCATTCAAAATCAAGAACAGGAACGTTACCATATGAGCCCTGAATTTTTAAATATATTCCTATTTTGGTTAAACGATCGATAAGGTAAGTAATTTCCTCTCATTTTATGTCTGAGTTGTTTCCCTAATTGGCTTTTGAAATAATTTAGTGGGAAGCCAACTATCAAACAAAACCCAACTAGTTTCTGAGTTTTAATGAAATTTGTTATGAGTACTGAAGCTCAGATGTAGAGTACTGAAGCTCGAAGTACATACATGAAAAACAAAATTAGACTCCGACACTCTTGTTAGTACATAATCCAATCTAATCCTCTAGCGAGAAGTAGTTTCACGCAGTTTGCCTGGGAGGCTATTCATAGAGATGAGCTTCCAACGGTTCTTCTACAGTTCGAGAAATGCAGCGTGTTGTCGAAGAACATCCATGTTACCTTCACGCCTGCAGGTGCTATTCAAGCTTGAGTCGACTTCTACCTAATGAAGGTCGGCCAAAAAGCAAAATGTAGCTCAGTTCGTTTTCTATTTGTCGAGCTTCCAAGACTTGAGCCAGTTCGATAGGTGTAATTGATTCTTCTAAATGTTGTGCAAAATATCACATTTGATGATGACACGTGGCAATAACAAACCATTCAAACATATCATCTTATCCAGTTATCCATTAAATATTGAAGAAATAATATAAGGGGAAAAGTAATAATTAGGACTTAATGGCCATTCCTTTTTTGAGGGGACAAGATCATTAAAGACCACAAACAAAGTGCCGACGTGTCGGGATCTTTCAATTATTGCACTTTTTTATTTTTATTTTTATCGATTTGTTTAAATTAATTGAAAATTTGAAAGTTGACTATTTTCTTAGCTAATAATTAATTGTTAATTGTGATAGTCGATCAATAGGACTCTTTTAAGTGAGACCACCGAAAGGCATGTCTTATAACGTTTAAGGAAATCAATCCAATTGAATAACATATTTAATTAATTATAAACTTTAAAGAAATATTTGGATATGTGTAATTATTAATAATAATAATAATTAAAGAAACGTGTTAAATATTGATATAAATATTACACTTTTCATATCCACGTCTTCTAGAATTAAGAATTAAAATATGAAAGATAATATTTGAGAAATAAAGTGTATTTAAATTTAAATATTAAAAGTTCTACTCAATAAACATTACTCAATTGGTTAAGATATATATTTCGGATCAAATGGTCATGAGTTGAATCTTCACTCCTATACGTTTTTGTACTGAGGAAAATAAATGTCAAAAGATTTTTTATTAAAAAATTAATTGCAAGAGATATAAGGTTGAACTAAAAAAGAAAAGATAAAAAAATAGATGAAGAACCAAGCTTATAATATTTAAGAGGTTATAAAAACTTGGTTAAATTACAAATTAAAACCCTATTGTTTGAGCAAAGTTTGAATTTGGTTCCTCTAGTTTTAAAAGTTTCAATGGAGTATTTTCTAATTTGATTCTTATCATAATTTTGAAAGTTTCAATTTGGTCCATATAGTTTAAGTTTAGTTTCAATTTTGTCTGATCTGTATCATTTAGTTAAATCTCACAAGTTATTCATAAATTGAGTTTTACCCTCTTGAAAAATCTACTTATCTTGGAGATGGTCAAATCCAACCCTTCACAGACGATTGCAGAGGCCAAACATAGATCGGTAAACTGATGAGGAGCCAAACGTATTTATAAACTACAATGACTCGTTAYATAATAAAAATTGACACTTAATTTTGATGAGATTTTTCCCTATAACGATTAAGGGCCTATTTGAAAATGGTTTTAGGAGTGATTTTAGCAAGAGATATTTAGATGATTGCTTTCATGAAAGTGACTTTTATACGATTATTTTAACGTTTGGTTATACACTTTTTTTTCAAGTGATTTGTATATAATTAAAATGATATTGAATGATTATTATTTAATGTTTTAAGATAGAATTTGATAAAAAATTTTAGAGAGAGAAGAGTTAGAGGAAACAAAATCTTAGAGAGAGTAAGAGACCAGAAAAATTAGACAGATAAATAAACTTAGAAAAAAAGATGAGAACTAATAATTTAGAGAGAGATTACGAAAATGTTAGAGAAAAAATTAGAGGGAATAGATAAAATTAAAAATAAATAAAGTTAAAAGAGAGATAAAAAATTTAGAAAATAGAAAAAAAATCTCAAAATTTAAGGTCAAAATAACTAATTTTTTGAAACGAGAGATTTTAGATATTTCCAACAATTTGACCAACATTCTATTTTGAAATAGAAATGATTTTAAGAGTAAAAATGATTTTAACCATGTCAAAATCACTTTAAAAATGTTTTAAATAATCACAAATTTTCAATTATAATGATTACATTTACATATTAAAAATAGTGAATACTTGTGGACTAAATTCTTCACTGATTAAGTTATTACTTCAATAAAAAAATGAAAAACACAAATATTTTTTAACTATAGAAAAATAAAAACTAAATATATGTTTTTAATTTCTTATGTTTTAATATTTTTAAATTATATTATTTTCGATGGTAAATGTTTAAATTGGCTTAAGGAATTACAAATTTATATGAAATTTATGCTAAGTTTTATAAATTTAATGTTAATAGAATTTTTTTTTTGAATGTGTTACTTAAATGAAATTTTTTGATATATTCAGAGTAATATATATATATTTTTTATTGATGTGTTATTTTGAATTTAAAAAATATTACAATCACTGTCGATAATTTTGTTACACTCCTTATTTTAGACCAGCTGCACTTAATATACACACACACACTTTGAGTTTGATATATCAAATATAATATCTTAAAGTCCTAGCAATTCTTATATAAATAATAAACATTTCCAACTTGTGAAATTTGTTTATGAAATATGTTAATTATTTTTTTCCTCAAAACAAAAATAATAAAATAAAGAAAATAAATATGGTAATTATTTTATTTAATTTGCACTAGATTTATTAAATATCCCACATTGATAAGAAAAGGGACCTATAATAGACATTGGTTACTCTTCTCATGGCCAATTGGTTTTGAGATGGAACCCATGAATATTAATATGGTATCAGAGTCCAGAACCAGCAAAAGAGCCACGATCTTGATGGGCGTGTTAAGGATCTCACATTTAAAAGAAAATGGACGTAACAATGGTTTATAATAGTCATGGACTATGATTTTGAGATGAGACCCATAAATATTAATAAGATTTTAAATAATTTAATGCTTCCCCAGTCAATGGTTGAATCTTCATATTGAATCAAACAAAGAATACAAAAGAGTGAATATTCAAAACTTTAGTGATTTTTTTAATAATACTTTATTGTAATTATAGTATTTAGTAAAAACACCTCATTATATTTTTCTTAATAATATATTTTTAAATAGTAATTATTTTAATTTTTTAGAATCAGTAGTTATGTTATTTTAGAATATAAGATAAATTTTAATAGGTAACATTTATTTAAAAGATAAATAATTACAATAATTAAAGAAATTGGACATTATTTTTCAATTCAAATATTTGTTTTTGTCACCAATTGAAATTTTCAATATTATTTTTTAAGGGATTTAAACCTAAATAATATAGATTTCGAAAATATTTACAAAAACATTAAAAGAATCAAAATATTTAAAAAAATTATCTACACCCAAGTATACAGCATTCTTATCTTAAATTTTTTTTTTCCCATTTTTGATTTATATCCATGACAACAGAACACAACAGATATTATTTTAATTTAAAATAAATCATAGTTTAGTTGATTTTAACAGCAAAATTTAAAAAAAAAAACGTAAAATTTAGTGGCTGAAAAAAATACTAAATTTTGTATTTTTTCCAAATTACGATAAATCCGTAAATTCTCGCTGTGTAGTGTGTATGCGTCATTTACGACAATTTATTTTCTTTTTATTATTTGATTTAATGGTAATTATTAGTTTGGATTATGGGCCTATTAGAATATGGTTCAGTGGATAGGTTAGTCCATCAAAGCCCAAATCGAAGGCCCAAATTGATTCCATCACGATTTCTCGATTTTTTTTAATGTGATTTATTGATGGTTTCTTGCTGGGTTTTATTGAATAACTGTTTAATTAAATAATTTATCAAATTTAACGTTCTTGTCACCTCCAAATACACCTTTAAGTTATCTAAATTCTAAGAACATGTTTGAACCTTCTACTTCAAAAGTATAAATAGATATAAAATTATCGTTGAGCTATGTTCATGCTGCTCTGGTTAAAAGAACGGTGTTCAATGTCGCTCGACATGTCTAGGGTCTCGACATCGAGGGGGAAAATCATTTTTTCCATGTCGACTAAAATATCGCTTGGACTATTTTTTTCTTCTTCTTCTTTTCTTTTTCTGCGCTTTCGTGGTTAATTGTATAATCTCTTCCAATTTCTAATTTATTTTGGTTTTTGAATAAGAGAAAATTTTATTCCCCTCTAAATGCAACCTTGATAATCGTAATCCCATTCTAAAAAAATAATTAAAAGATTCAAAAATATTTAGTTGGGATTCTAAATATTTGGTAACAAAATCATTAGGAATATAAGATTTGGAATTTAATTTTTATTGTTCTATTAGAAGTAATTGACTATCTTTTAGTCTCTTTCGTAATAGGAATTTAAGAATCATCGTTTCCAAATACATTTAAAATTCACTCGTACTTTTCTACTTTTTACCCACTTTTAGTTTCAAATTTAAATTTATTGGCTAAATATTTGTTTTACGTTTGACATAAAACCCAACCCAGTAAAATAATTCAGAATTGATGTGATAATACATTTTATAAACTATAACTTATATAATTCATTAGTATTCATCAGTATGACTTAGCTAGAATATTTTGAATTTGAATAAATTGATTATACTATACTTTCCAAACATGGTTTTGTCTAAGTTGAGGTATCTAAGCTGACAATAATAGAATACATCTACTTAAGAATCCATATGGAAAATAAATTAGTCAAATATATTCACTCAATGTGAACTTCAATAAATTGACCATAATTAACTTTCATTAACGATAGTTCTATCTAAATTGAGGTGTTTAATTAGTGGATCGTTACGAAACACTCCTACATAGAACTACTTTAAAAGTTTATAAATCAATTTTATTGACCACATAAATATATATATTTTTTATAATTATACATACTTTATATTTCAATTATCGTTAAACTATGTTCGTATTGTGCTGGTAAAAATTTGAAAGAACTATACGTTTTTATTTTTATTTTTTCATCATAAGTACTTGAATTAAAACATTACAAATTAACTAAATCGTGACAAGATTAAAAATATTTTTAAATGTTTTTATTTCGATTGCTTTTAACTTTGAAGGTACAGTGGGTCCCACAAGACTTAGACTTGGAGGCGCGTGGATTAAAACACGTGGCGTCTAATGATTAGCGAAAGCTACTTCCAACCTGTTGCAATGGGAACCCAACGACCAGTCATTTGATGCGTTCATTGAACCATTTTTTGTCAATTACTGTCCCCCACCTGCAATCTGGCGCGTGATATTCAAACCAAACATTTACAAATTTAGTTTATTAAATTTTAATTTGAATGTCTATTTAATCTTTGAAAATAATTTTTGAAAAATTACCGTTATGTACGCGATCAGAAAATATTTTGGTCCGTATTTTCGTCTCTGTATTTATAATTTTTTTTGTTTATTTTTATCTAGCTATTTTCTAAACGTTCGTTTTTGGTCTATATACTTTTAAAAAATGATAATTTTTGTCTATATTCGCAAACTTTCAACAACAAATTGTTCACATAGTGGAAATTATTTAATATAAATGTGTGGCAACAGTTCAAAAAATTTAGTGAGTGAAATGTCATGTTAAAAATTTGATCAAAACAAAATAGATAAAAAAATTGAAATTAATGGACCAAACAGTCAATTTTTAAAGTACTTGAACCAATATGAACAAAAAAATGAAAGTATATAGGTTAAAATAGATGTTTTGATTGATAGAAATGAACGAACGTTGAAAGTACAAGGACCCAAAGAATATGTCAAGTGTCAGGAAGTATCTAAATGAATGAAGGTTTTTTTTTTTAATTTTCTACAAGTACGATAATTACTACAATAATATTTTACAGAAAGTTTAGAGACTATCACATAAAATTTAAAGATACAAAGATTAAAAAGAGTAATTAGATAGGAAGTAAGAGGTTGAAAACTAGAATTGAATTAGTAGTAAAGTTTAGAGATAAACATGTAGTTTATATTTTTTTAAGACAATGAAAACGAAATTAATTTTTTAATATATATATATATATCAAATTGGTATTTTAAATTTCAAATTTATTTACCTGTTGTTATTTAACTTTCAAAATTTCTATTTTAATTTATTAACTAAAAAGAATTATATATGTGTGTATTTAATATCAAAGAAAAAATATTATAAAAATATAGTTCCAAATTATTTACTATTTAGAGTTAAAGATGCTAAAATAGATAGGTGGATAGTCATGGAAAAAAATTGAATGAATCTACAAATTTATGAACTAAAAAATAGACCTTTCAAAAATTTAAAAAACAAACTAAAAATGTTTTAAAAAGTTGATGATTTAAAATTAAAAAAATATATATAAAAAAATATAAAAAAGGGCGTGACTTTCACGCTCAATGAAAGCGACGAAAAATTGGCAGACAGAAAAAAATAATAATAAAAAAAAGTTGTCAGATAGAGAGCTACAGACTACAGTTGGATTGGATAAATATTCTCGTAGCCGACAGCTACAGAACTGGGTCCCACAAGGACGGCGCATTTTAGACCAATTAAGTGACGTGTTCGCTATCGTGCACTGGCTTTCACCGTACTCCCACGCATACAGAACTGCGCACCACGTGGCTAATTATTAGTGGACGGTCACGTACTGTCATTTTGCAGGAAGTGACCGTTTTAGCTTACGTGCCTTTTAATTCTAATTTTATTATATTTATTATAATGTATTTGTCCATTCTTTAATTTGTCTCTCTTTTTTTTCCTTTAAATAAAATTCATATCCATACATTTGATTTTGATTTATCCATCTTTGTCGTCCGAAATTCAAATTTTTATATAAATATCATTCAATTATTGAGTTATCATTTTAAAACCAATCAATCATTTCAATTTTACAAAACATATATTTATATCTATACCAAAATTTCTCAATTAGTGGTACTTAATTTTATTTAGTTTTTCATAATAAAATTTGTCTTATTAAATACCGTATTATTGAATCTAAGTCCATAGTCGATATAGAGAGTTTTCATTCATATTCTGAATTGTTAAATTATTTTTAATAACAATTTCTTTGAAATGAATGGTAAATGTACTTTTATGAAGAATGCTCACATTCAAATATTTGACCTAAAAAAAGAAGTGACTGGTATTTCAACTATTGAAATATTTATTAGTAACCGTATAATTATAGAGATTAAAAAATATTATTCAATCATTATAAAATAGATGGGAAATTAAATTATGAAAAAAAAATAAGTTGAGTATAGATTGACAAAAACATTATATTTTTGAACAAAACGTGAAATGTTCGAATTCTCACCCCATCCAGAAAAAACACATATTTTTACTAAATTTTAATTATATAACATGAAATACTATTTTACACAACACTTTTCAGTTTGTTTCATTTTTTCAAAACTTGACTAAAAAGAAAAAAAAAATTAAAAAAAAAAGAACTCACTAAATGTTCATAAACTAAAATGGGATTTTATTTTTTACGTTCTAAATCATATTCATCAACTAAAATGTGTGTATATATATATATTTATATATATTATCATACAGTATTTTTATTTTTTTATTGTATTTGAAAATTGAATGTAAACATTCCGTTTTGTGGGTGTAGAACGAAATTTTGGGGCCGGAGAATTTGTCCTTTGAAAATTAGTCACCAATTGGAGCAAGTTCACAAAAATGGTGGGTTCCTTTGCGGCGGCCGGAACCTGACGAGAATTTCCCTTCTTTTACTGCTCCACTTTCCGCCATTAAAACCCTGCTTCACGTTTAACAAACCCATTTCCCATCTCCTTCAATAAATCCCCAATTTCACTTGATTTTTCCCCAACTTCTCCTCTGTTTCGATTTCATTTTTCATCTTCGTTTTCTTGTTTTGGGGGTTTTTGATTGGGGTTCGAATGGAGGATCGGTACGAGCCATTGAAGGACCTTGGCTCTGGGAATTTTGGAGTTGCCAGGCTCGTCAGAGACAGGAAGACCAACGAACTCGTTGCAGTCAAGTACATTGAGAGAGGGAAGAAGGTAAGTAAATGCATCAGTTGTTTTAAACCTTGTAAATTACTTCAATAGCTGTGGGATGAGGATATATGCGTCTGGTTAGTTTGTTAGCTAATGGAATCTCCCCTGTAATTGTTTCTGATGTTTTGTTCCCTCTGTTGACTTGTGGAGAAAGCTTTGACGCTTTTTTGATGGATTGGATGGTGGGTTTGATGCATTCTTAATGTGAAATCTCTGTGAAAATATGTTCATTAGGTCCATTTGCCATTCGTTTTCCTCACAATTTCGTTGTAGTTTTTGAAATTTTGCCTAAAACACATGAATGGATGCAGTGTTTATGAGCTTGATTTTCAAAAATAGAAAACAAAAGAACAAAATAGTTATTATCGAGGGCCTTGGTTTCTTGAATTGCATTCTAAGTGAAAGTTTGTTTTGATCATCCATTGAATTCCTTTCAATACAAAATAAGAACTCTTTCTGTCTCTGTTTGTTCATAAGCTAACTTGTTCAATGTGTCATAGAAGAAGGCCTAATAATGTTCATATGCTTCAATCTTTAAGCAAAATGAACTAGATTTTTTCAATTTTGTTTCTTAGTTCAACGATATACGGGGGATGGGGATTTGAACTACCAACCTCTTATTCATTAAGATAATTAATGAATTTGTTTGAATGGCTTTTACATTTAGATTTAATGGTGGTTTCTTCATTATTTGTCAATGGTTTGATATGAAAGCAGAAATCATCCTAAATTCCTTTTAAGTGTATTTTTCATTTCTCTTTTTAATGGTTGAACATTTAAGGAGGTGGAATATATGAACTCTTTTCTTCAGATTGATGAGAAAGTTCAGAGAGAAATCATTAATCACCAATCGTTGCGGCACCCGAACATTATCAGATTCAAGGAGGTAAGGATAATATTTCCCTTTATAATTAAATAAAAAAATTATGTGTTTGACCATCTCCTTGAGAGTAGTTTCATGACATCAAATTTGACTTCATTATCAAAAAATAATGAAGTCAACCCTCGGCCCTTAGGCTGCTCTCTTGCCCCTCTGTTGCATTCTTTATGATATCATATCTCAATTTTGTATTGAATAAAAAACCTCATTTGAAATTCCTAAAAATGCACAATACAAGCTTAGTTTTTCCAAAAGGGGTTATAAGAGATTGAATATGATTTTATAAGTTGAAGGATAAAATCAAAATTCTTGGTTTTAGGAGGGTAACTCTTAATTTCGTGTGATAATGATTTTCTTTTTAGAAGTCATGCTTGTTTACTGATGATTTTCTTTGTTTTGTAATATACTTATTTCTGGTTTTTTAAACTTGGGTAAAATTTCAAATGGAACTTCATGAAGTAATTAGGAAACAAGCTTAATTTTCAATAAACATAACGGTTATCAAACAGAATCTTCACGATAAATGCTCGTAGGGAAGTTTCTATGTCGATCCACTTATGCTCTTAGAATTCATGTAATATGGGAACAAGCCAATCAAATTCTTCCTGAGCAAAATCAATGAGAATAGAAATCATTAGTCAGTTTGCAATGTTCTTAGCTTGGACTTTGTTAAGAGATCCCACATGAATAAATCACCTCAATGAGTGAAGTTTTCCTGCAGGTCTTCTTAACCCCAACTCATTTAGCCATTGTCATGGAATATGCAGCTGGAGGAGAGCTTTTTGGAAGGATATGCAGTGCTGGTCGGTTTAGTGAAGACGAGGTTGAAGTGCTACCATTTCTTCATTTTCTATATTTTCTGATCTTTCCTTTTTAATTTTCCTCCATAATCCGTTTCTCAAGTCGCCTTCTGTTCGTTTTCTCCGTACATCTCTGCATCAGGCTAGGTTTTTCTTCCAGCAGCTAATATCTGGAGTCAGCTACTGCCATTCCATGGTATTTCATAATATTCTTCGTCTTCTTATACGTTTTCTCCCCTATTGCCTCGGCGTTAATCGTTCTCTGTTCTTCACAGCAAATTTGTCACAGAGATCTGAAGCTGGAAAACACACTCTTGGATGGAAGTCCTACTCCGCAGCTCAAGATATGCGACTTTGGTTACTCAAAGGTTGATAATCTACCATCTTATAAAAACATAAGCTAGAATCTGTTTCACTCTGCCAATATTACGTTTTTAGATCATTATCTTCAGATTCTTATGCTTGTTTGATTCATTACAGTCTGGTCTATTACACTCGCAACCCAAATCTACGGTCGGGACACCGGCATACATTGCACCGGAGGTTCTGTCGCGGAAGGAGTATGATGGCAAGGTATTTAAGTTCTTAGATTCTATGTTAATATCCATTTGGTCTAGAAAATATTTCATTCTAGCATGTCTTTATAGAGGTATTGTTAATGATTTGGTTACTGCCTGTAGATTGCAGATGTTTGGTCATGTGGAGTGACATTATATGTGATGTTGATTGGGGCATATCCATTCGAGGATCCCGAAGATCCGAGAAATTTTCGAAAGACAATAGCGGTGAGTGTCTCTAAAACAATAATACAGTATAGTTTCTGCAAAATAAACTTCATGGATTGCTCATTTGGGAAAGGAAAACAAAATCTCATTGTCTCCCTAATCTTAAAACCAGAGAATATTGAGTGTTCAATACTCCATACCCGATTACGTTCGTGTGTCCGTGGAGTGTCGCAGCCTCCTTTCTCGCATATTCGTCGCCAACCCCGCTAAGGTAACATTTCTTTCCAGAATTTTTGGGGCCTACACAAGAGGATGCCAATAGTTTTAAAGAATAGTAAAGCGAAAAACTCTGATATTATATCAATATATAGGATTGACTGAACTCGAATGAGGATGATATTAATCCAATTTGTGCTTTGTTCGAATACATTCGAATGCGGTTCGATCTTCTTATATGCTCCTCAATCTTGTTCTTTTCATCATTGCAGAGGATCACCATCCAAGAGATAAAACAGCTGCCATGGTTTTTCAAGAACTTGCCAAAGGAGCTAATTGAGATTGAGAAAACCAACTTCAAACACCAGGAACACAACCAACCGTCGCAGAGTGTCGACGAAATCATGCAGATCGTCCAGGAAGCAAGGACGCCGGGAGAAGGAGCTAAAGCCGGGGACCAAGCGATGGCCGGAGGGTCGGGGCTCGACGATCTGGACGCTGACATAGATTCTGAAGTTGATGTTAGTGGTGACTACGTAACTGCTGTTTGAGAATGGTTTGGTTTTAGAGATTTGATTACAGAAGCAGAGTGTGTTTGAAAACATATGGTGTCAAAAATCACATTGTACAGACAAAAAGAAATATTTACTGCCCAAAATATTTCCATTGTATCAAATACTCCATTTTTTGTTGATGAAAAAAAAAACTATCTGATTCAAAGTGGTTGAAATCTTCACTCATTGTCTATGTTTTCTCTGGTGAACCTAAACTCGAGATTGCTAATTTTCGATTTAATAAATTAATTGATCTACTTCAATAATTAAATATTTAGGTTGAGTGAGATCAGGCGATTGAATAAAAAATAAAAATAGTGACTAATTTCAGTGGCTACCAACATTTGATTATATATTTTCATATATTAAAGTAAGATTGGTAGTTGAATTTCAAAATTTACTCTATATACTTAAAAAAAAATGAAAAATCTTCAACCTAACATAGTTGGATTGATAAACAATAATACAGATTATTTATTTGAATTTGGTTAAAAATAAAAAGCGACGGTAAACTAGATAATTATAAATTTTCATATATCATGAGTAGTTAAATATTATTTTTACTTTACGAAAAATTATCTAGTTCAAATTTACCTCCTCCACCCTATCATATATAACGTTAAATTCTAAAAAAAAAGGTTTAAATTTTATTTTATAAAACAATGATGGGATGAAATGAAATTATATACAGGTAAAACAATAAAGTTTCTAATTAAAAAAATAAAATAAAATTTGCCACAAGAATTGGAGGCCGAAACGGAAGGAATCTTCGGCGAACTGCGGTCTTCTCGTGAATATTGAAACTTTCAAAGGGTATCAACGTCATTTCGCCACACATTACGTACAAGAGAAAAAAAAGAGAAAAAGAAAATGAACCTGACGTGAATCGAACACGCAACCTTCTGATCTGGAGTCAGACGCGCTACCATTGCGCCACAGATCCGTTGATGCTTTTTCTAATGTTAAAAGTTTTTATTTGTTTGCAATTATTTAAATAACAATTCCTTGAGCTTTTGTTCGATACAATTTGGTCCCAGCAAATATAAAATTTACATATTATTTAATCCCTAACCTGAAAAATATTATTAAGATTTAATGTAGTTTTTTATATATGTAAATTGATTAAATGATGAAAGATCAATCTATCGGGTTTGTTTGGTAACGTTCTTGTTTCTTGTTTCTCTGTTTCCAATTTTCTTTAGAAATCAAAGCATTTTACAACTAATCAAACATGTGAGTTTCATGTAAAGGTATAAATTACATGAAACTCACATGTTTTGTCATTTGCATCGCGAAATACATGGCTTTAAAACAAAAACCAAAATTTGGGATATGTATAATTAGGGTTTTGTTTGTTTTACAATTATTTTGTTTTAAATTATTACATTATAGGAATATGTCCATCATGTAGTAGGTAATTAAGAACTACTTTCCAAATATGGAGAAAATTAAGATGATAGTATTTTTCCTTAAATTATGGTCTTTTAAAATAAAATTAAGAAAAACGAAGGGATATTAGTGGGAAGTTGCAGGGCTATAATTTTTAAATTCAAAAGATAAAATAAAAATAAAAAATAAAAAATAAAAAAAAATAAAAGAGGAAGCGGGGAAGGGCTGCCCCTCCCAAATTTAACCAAAAAAAACAAAGGCAACGTCGTGGCTGCAACTTCCAAATTCAAAATAAAAAAATAATTAAAAAAAAATAAATGGCCCGTCAGCAAAGACGTGACTCCATTTGCGCCACGTCAGGCAGAAGTCGCAGCCATTGACTGCCACTATAGTGAAATCGCGGTCAATGACCGCGATTTCGACATAAAATCGCAGCCTATCCCTGCGATTTATCTATCCTAATTTTGTAATTAGTTTGAAACTTACCTTAGATTTTTCATTTGCTTTTAAAAAATAATTATTTAAAAAAAATCTTTTTATTTCCATAACATAAATAAGAGTATTATTTATTATTCTTGACTTATAAAATTTATAATATAAAAACAGAGGAGCTTATTTTGTTGACAAAGTTGTCGAGAAAGGCAAACAATGGTTGGTAAGAATGGAATAGATTTGCTCACAAAGGGAACAATCTTGGTTGAATAGTTTTTTTAGTTGCAACAACGCTAGAACACTGGACAAAATATTATAGAAAAAGTGTAAATAAATAATTCAGTGGGTTTTTTTTTTATTATTTTTAAACTGTTTTTTAGTGGGGTGAGATCGAACTCACAACCTCTTTATTGAAGATATATATTTTATAATTTCACATTATCACTTCGTAAATAATTTTAAATGCTTGTAACATATCTGTAAAAATACAAGATTAAAAAACTTCAATACATGAACTATAGGAATTGATTTAAAATATATATATATATATATATATATATATATATATAAATTAGGATATAGAATTAGAGAATGAGACAAAAAAAGAGATAATTAAAGGTTGTATTGGATAACTATATCAATTATTATAGTATAGTTCAATAATAATTGATATATACTCATTCCTTCGAAATCGAGAATTTGATATTCCATATCTCCAAACTGTTATACTCAAAAACGAAAAAAAAAATTATTATTTCTTGTTTTAAAAAATTATGTTTACTTTTTATGATTTATTTAGTATTTATTCCCTCCTTAAAAATATATTTTAATTTTTAGCTAAACTAAAAAAAGCTTTTTAAGTTTTTTAATTTTTTAATTTTTTAATTTTAGCTTAGACTTTTCAAAAGTACATAATCGAAAAAAAATTAATGTATAAAAAGATATAATGTTTTCAGACAATTTTTTAAAAACAAAAAGTTAAAAATGAAATAGCTCTAAAATCTACATCTAAATTAACATATTTAATATTTTGGTGCGTTCAATATGACAATTCCATTGACCCATGCGCCTAACATGCAATTATTTTAAATATCGTTTGACATCTAATTTAACTTATTCCATAAATAAAATATTTCTTTTACCACTTCCCCATACCAAAAAGAAATAATGCCAATTCAAAATTTCACTGTCAATGTCATGTTAGGCGAGAGAGAATGCCAAATTAGGACCATAAAATTGGAAATTTTGGCCCTTTTATGTCCCCACAAAATTGAGGGGCTGTCAAATATTTAATATTTTATAAATTATTTTTTAACGTTGGTACATCTCATATTATTTTTAATATGATATTTATAGTACAAGTAATGAATGAAAGAGTATTCATACTCTTGATATTAAAAATTTTCTTGCACAATCATATCATGTGAATGGATTGAAAAGTATTTGATAGTTTTTCTATCCCATCGAGTCAACAAAAGATGACTATGTTATGGGGTATTCAATTCCTAACCCATTCCGTCCCTAAGTTCAAACCAAAATCATGGAAAAAGAAAAGTTAGTAAGAAATTTTCATACCTAAAAAAATAAAAAGAAAACAACATTTGCCAATATCCTACTTTTGCATCATCAAAAATAAAATGTCACGTCATGAAGCTCACATTTTTTAATAGGTACAAATAACTTGTCACGTTGGATTTTTGATACTTTTCACTCATAGTAGAGTAGAGGCATCTATCATTTTGAAAATACTAACGACTTTTTTTCTTACCAATAGAAACGCCAAATTGAAATTTAAACTAAGGTTAACTATACTTTCATCTATAAACTTTTATTGCGCCTACTTTGTTCTTGAATTTTTAAAAGCTTATCACTAAATCACTTTAAAAGTTGTGCCTATTTATTTTATACATAAGAGAACTTACTTTTTTTAGCACATTCTTGAATCTTCAATTTCATGTCTAAGTTTAATGGTATATTAACTTTACTATTTAAACTGTTTGCCACGTAATCTCCAAATAATATAATCACAAGACATACTCAATGGTTAAGACAATGTCCGGCTCACCAATCTTAATCGAATCTCCAATGTTAATCCGATGTTTGTTTGAACTTTTTGAACTCTGATGGGTATCAATATTCATGAAATTCCATTTCAAAATCGGCTAAAAAAAATAGTTTGATCAATATATATTATAAACCTTTATTAGATTTTTAGTTTGGTTGATAATAAAAGAGATTCAATGAAAACCAGAGTCATATTTTTTGTTTTAAATATTTTCAGATATGTGTTTGACAGCAGATTTGGTAATTGAATCACAATTTAAAAAATTGTTCAATGTATGTTTAGTAATATATTGGTAAACTAGGAATAGTTACAAACTAAATATTTAGTTTAATCTAAAGTTATATGAATTAATTTATTAACATATTTTTATGAATTTTGTATAATTGTTATTTTATAGTATTCTATATGTTTTAATTTTAACAAATACAAAATAAGTTTTTAATATGAAGTAATATATTTATCAAAGTTTTTATCATTTTTAATGTAACTACACATCTTAGAAATTTCAAATTCTGAATCTGAAAACATAAAATAAGTTTGTAATATGAGGTAATATATTTATCAAAGTTTTTATTACTTTTAATGTAATTACGCATCTTAGAAATTTTAAAATTTGAATATGAAAATATTAAAAAACCGTTTTCAGAATTTCAAGTGTTTTAGATCACAGAATATGAACAACCAAAGAAGAAGAAACAAACTTAAAAGCTAAAATAAAGGACTAAAGGCTAGAAGGCAATTCAACTTTTTCTTATTTTTTTTTTTCTCTTGACTCGACTTGGAGTTGGAGGTGCACATTCCAAGTCAATCCCACGCCGCACTACACAGGGTTGCATTGCAATCGCGGCCCCCCGCACTATATATGCCCGCGGGGGCCGGGGCAGAGGGCGGGTCAGGACTTTTATCAAACAGATGGTGAGCGCGGGGGCGGGGCGGAGGGCGATGTGGCGGTGGAGCTTCCTCGCGATGCTGCTGCTGCTTATGGCGGCTTCCGGCCGGTTCGCCGGCGCACTGACGGCGGGGCAGTGCAAGGCGGAGAGAGATGTGGCAGTAAAAGAATGCATGGCGGTGGTGTTCGGGAGGATGCCGTCGCCGGCGTGCTGCGAGCGGGCGAGAGTGAGCCACGAGGAGTGTATTTGCCCCGCCGTGACTCCGAAGCTTATGTCATATGTGGATCCCAATCGAGCCATTCGCCTCATCGAAGGTTGCGGCCGGAAGGTCCCTCGCCATTTCAAGTGTGGAAGTAACTTCTCCCTCTCTCTCATCCTTCTTTGTTTTTTATTTCTACAAATTTTAACTGCTTTTCAATTTTTAGCCAAATTTTATTTTCCTTTTCTTGTTTTCTAAATTTTGGGCTGGATTTTGAAAACGTTATTAAATTAGAGATAAAAGCAAAGTAATAAATAAGTATAATTCGCATTTGTAAACTATATAATTCGCATTTGTAAACTACCGGAGGTATAAATTTTTGTGAATTTTCAAAAGGGCAATACTTGTTTGTCTATGCACTCTTGGTAGGTCGATCCTATTAATAAATTTAGTGGATTATTTTTATTAGTCTATTTTTATTGCATAGATATATAAATTCCACTAATATTTTTAACCTTCAAAAAAAGCCAAAGTTTGTAGCTAAGTATTTCCTTTTGAAGTATGTATTTTAATTTTTAAATTTTCAAAAAAAAATGGTATTTATGTTATTTTGTTATAATATTTGTTCATCCAACACTTGTCTCAACGTTATAATGATATTAGCCGATCATGAAAGTAGTTAAATAGTAAATGACGCATTTAATCCTCATTTTAAGGTTGGAGGTTTAACTTTTTTTTGATTAATTAAAATTTATTTTCGAAAAATGTTTTTGGATTATTTGATCCAACACCATTTATATATGTTTTCAAGATTTYCCTATTCTAAATTTGAAATTTTCAAATGCAGAATTACATTAATTTTTTTTTCTAAATATACCCTTTCATGTTATATATTCATTTTATTATAACATAATATATTATAAATTATATAATATTGTAAAATAGTGATACAAAATTTATAACATATATATTAATAAGTTAATTAATACTTTTACCAAAATAATTTAATTAATAATATTTTCAATTGAACTAAATATTTAATTGGTAACTATCACTGGTTTACAAATATATTAACTAAACGCATTTTAAACAATTTTTAAATTGAGATTTAATTTCTAAATCTGCTACCATATTTGAAAATACTGGAAACATAAATATAACTCTGGTTTTAATTAAATCACTTGTTACTAACCAAAAGCACCATAAAATAACTTTATTGTAATTTAAGAGACTAAAATGGGATAAGGAAAAGGTTTAAAGACTACGACGTACATTTTAAAGTTTATGAGCAAAATTGGGGTGAATTTAAAAGTTTAATTATCAAAATAGATCGAGTGTTTGAAGATTAAAATATGATTTAAACAAAAAAAAAATCAAAATTCACCTATAAAATTGGTAATACATATCGATCATCCTAAACTTTCAATTTTATCCTATTGAATATGTCACAATTTTGTATCTTTTATTCAATTTTTGTTAATTAATCCCATTAATTAAAAAAAACCTAAACTTCTAAAAAAATTTACTAATTTCGATAAAAATGCACAAAATCAAGTTCAATGGAGGTACAAAATCAAATGAATCTACTAAAGCTTACCAATTTCAATATAAGAAAAAGCTCTCATGTTGTTTTTCTTTTAAATTAAATCAATTTTGTATTATATACATGTTTATAATTTATTGAAAGCACATAAGAACACTTTTGAGGTAAAGATTACAACATTTTTCAAGCTTAAAACACACATTGCACATTTACCCAAATTTAAGATACAATGTAACGGAAGTAAAAGTTCATGGTAAGAATCTATGATCTTGTTAAGTTCAGTGGTAAAAATTATTACTTCTTTTTTTTTTTCAAAACAAAACAACATTAGCAATCTGACTGTGAAATTCGACAGATTATTTGTTTGATATATATTATTTAAAGAACATATTTTATCTAGTCTATATATGGAATATAATTCAATATATAACCTAACAATTATGAAACCTTATGCCTATTTATTTAATTTTAGAGATTGATTAAATATAAATTTGAAAGTTTTTTCTTTTGTTGGAGATATATGTCAGCAAGATAATTTATTTATTTTTTAATAAGATACGTACAACTTATTTAAATACGTGAAATATTTTCAATGTTTGTGATGCAGGTTTTACAACTCCATGAATATTGTTCATTAGGGCTCTTTTCTATAAGCAACCTGAAGAGATAGAGAGTTGAATTATGTGTTATTTGTGTAGTTTTTATTTTTATGAGTGGCTTGTTTAAATGTTTGGTTATATTATATGTACTGCTTACTTTGTTTATCCTTAAATTAAAATAATAATATAATAATAAAAAATATATTTAGTTAATTTTAAGGTTACTAGTAATTTGGTTCATATATGGACTAATAAATACTTTGTTTATTAAATTATATGGATTAAATTTAAATTAAATCCAAATTCACATCAGCTAAACCATAATAACTAAATTAAAACTTTTAAAATTAGAGAAATTAAATTACAATTATGTCCGGGACAGTTTTTAATTTAACAAAATAAAATGTAGATGTATATTTGAATATTATTTAGGAAAATATTTGTCTCCCTAAAAAATGTAAAAAAATAGATTTTTTATAAAAATTAATAAATTGTCAATTTTTCAACAGTGGTGAGGACAAGATTTGGTTCTTACCAGATTTGGTTCTTACCGTGAGAGAAAATTATTTTTCTATTATTTAAATTTAAATCACGTGAAGTCATTAGTCCTTAATTGATTGAAGAATCATATAAATTCTATCAAATTCTATCATTCATTTTAAATTAAAATAGTACTTCTTCCTTTTATTTTTGTTTAATATAATGTTTTTAAGGGGAAAAAAACTACTAAAACATAGCTGTAATAATAACACCTAGGTGAGAATAAGTGAGAATAAGTTATAAGTTTGAATTTTTTCCTTCACATTTACAGTATAATATTCTAAAAATAAGTACACGTCAAATACTTTAACCACTTGAATATAAGTTAGAGTAAAAAGAAAATTAGAGAAAAAGACCTACAATATTATGATTAGACGATTTGAATGATCCTTATCAACTAATTTGTAATGGTAAACAAGTCAAAAATTATCTGTAGTTATTGAATTGATTTTGTTTGGTATTAGTAAAGTTTAATGGCATCCGGAGATGATCATAGTTTAATTTTAATTGGTCAAAATATTGCTCACATTTCCTAAATGTTGGAGGTTTGAATCTCTCCGGCTCGATTGTGTGGTGGTATTTTGGGATATACATGGATAACATGCCCAAAAAAAATACTGTAATTATTTTTATTAATTGAATAAATGAAATAAATAACTCAAATATATATACCTTAATAACTAATTAACTAATGTATACATATACTAATTTATATTTAAAAAATTAATCCAATCATTATTTTTACCTCAACCATTTAATTTACATTGCAATAGTTTTATCAGTTTATTTTCCCTTTATTTGGTTTGCACTATAAATTATTTTAAGTATTTTTTGAAAAATAATACATGTATATGTTTAAATGAACATTTCCATCCATTTAAAAAAAATGAATGTTCCTACAAATTTGCATTTAATATTCAATATGGTATTTATGTCCTTCGCATGCAATTATTTCTAAAATATATAAAGTTTTGAAACAATATATTTTTTAAAAAATAATATTTAATCATTGACTCATAACATAGTTGAAAGACATCAATAAATATTTTTATTCAAATTTCTACGCCTACAATTATGATGTATGAATGTGAGGGAATGAGGTTATTCATTAATCAATATTAGTTATTGGCTAAAGCGAGCATATCTTCAGCGGTATTTAAATATTATATTTTCTAATTTTAATAGGAACAAAAATGTGGATGATAATAATTTTGTAAGTTGGGAGTGTGATGCTAACAATTCTGTGTAATTTTCAAACTTTTTTATTTCACATCAATAGAAGTCTAACTTAAAAAAATTTACAAGTCTAATTAATAGAAAAGATCGCTAATTCGAACATAATTTAATAAATAAAAGATCAATTACCATTTTTAAGGATTAATTATCCCCTCCTCACAAATATGGAAGTCAACCAAACAAAATAATTGAAAATATTAATTTTACCACTTGTTTAATACAACACAAGGGAATTAACATCCATTAAATGAGGTGATTAAATAAGTATTAGGAAACTTTTCCTCTTTGCTTACTCGTATAAATGGCTAATAAATGTGGGGTAAAAATATAAAAGAAGAGTTGACATAGAGTTTGCTCAAATTTCAAACTATTTATAAATTTTATATAAATCTCCAACCTCACAAGTTATTTTTAAAACTAAAAATAAATAAATAAATAAAACTTTAACAGTATCCATCTAAATATAATTTAATGGACAAAAAATACTTATTATTAGGCGTGTGCATAAAACCAAGAAAATAGAGAAATCGAACCAAACCAAACCATACCAACTAGTTCGAAAACCGTAGTATTTGGTTCAATTTACAATTTGTCCCTGTCCCTTACTCGTCTTTTGAAAGCCAGAACATTTGCATAGAGGAGGAGTATCTGTATCACACATGCTTCTCCATGATTATTCGAGCGACATTGCCCCATACGCTACACACAAGAATGAATTGTTATACGATCGGCAAACTCTTCATACAGCCTATCAAACAAATCAGATCACGTGTTTTTTAATGGAAAATTGAAAAAAGCCCAAATTAGGTATTCCACCTCTTGCGAGCAGCTACCCCATTAATAGTGGTTCAATATAAAAAAAAATCCAAAATGGATTAAAAATCGAGATCAAACTGATCAGAAGTAGAATCAAGGCTTCTAAATTTTGAAGTTTTCAAAATCTAGGGTTTCGATTCGATCAATGGTTTCGGCCAAAACAAGACTGAATCGAACCATGTACATCCCTACTTATTACCCTTTGATCTATAATCGATGATTAGATATGCTATCCCTAAAATTATTAAACTAAACAATACAATTAAAAATTAAAAATGGACATATATCCTTAATCCAAAATGTTGGAAGTTTAAACTATCACTCTTAAAATAAAAAAAAAACCTTGAAAGGTTGAAAAAATACCAAATAAATAAAACTTTAAAGATTCAATAATATGCTAAATAATATAATTTTTTTTTTCACCAACATAAATATAGTCCTATAGTTAATGGTTAAAATATCATTCAATAATCAAAATTTTATTCAAACATGGTTACATTTTCTTAAAATACCCTCCCCAGTGGTCGAAAGTTCAATTGTCTATTTTCGCATTAAAGAAAATATGCCTATTTTTTTTTTCCAGAGTAATATAAGAAAGCAAAACATAACTATTTTAACTAGTTTTTTTCTTTTTTCTTTTTTCTTTTTGAGAAGTCTATTTTAACCATTTAAAAATAGTTCCAAAGGTGAAGAAATTCATTCTCCATCCCAAAACGGCGCCGTTTGTTCGTCTACACTCTATGGAAGTCGTTGACTACGATCTCTTCCATCATCACGCTTCGCCTTGATTTCCATCACTCCCGCACAAGAAAATCGAAAAATTCTACCATGTAATGTTCGAATTCCAATCAGAAACCTCCCAAATTTCCACAGTCAACGCCCTTCTCGCCGTCGCCGATCCCAGCGACCGGAATTTGCATCTGGGTCGGCCTCTTCATCGCCATTTCTCAGATGGGTCGGAAGCCAATTGACCAGGAATCCTCCCGCCTCGCTCTTCCGATCCTAATTCTGCTCAGTTTCATCTTCTGCGCCGCCGTATACACGCTGCTCCCTCTGCTCCTCAGACCCACCGGCGGCAATGCTTCGGAATTCGAATCCTTCGCGGCGATTGGAGATGGCGATGGCGGAAATTTGGAAGGAGGGGGAGTGGAATGCTGCAGAGGAGTCGAGAATTTGGAGCTCTGGGGGCCGGCCGTGAAGTGGGGTTCTGAATTTAAGTTTAATTCCTCCGAGCTGTGTTGTAAGGCTTGTAAAGCTATGTGCAGTGGGAATGATGGGCCTTGCCTGTGTGATACTTGGGTCTACTGCGGAAATCGAGAGCAATGTGGTTCAAAATTTGGTGAAGTGAGTTGAATTATTGTTTAGTTCTTCTAATCATTGCCTTAATCTGGTTCTTTTTTCTCTGTTTACTTGAATTCTTGAATTCTTGTAAGTATTTTGTTTGATTAGATCCATTTCTACTGGTTTTTTTATCTGAGAAATACCCCATTTGTGTTATAAAAAGATCTTCATCTTAGAAGTAGAGAGGCAATTATTCTGTTATCCCTCCAGCCCAATTAGAGAGAGAGGTTCATTATGGGACAAAATTCTGTAGGCCGGTTTGATGATAATGATTTCTTGTCTAGTTCTTCTAACATTGCCTTAATCTGCCTCTTTTTTTCGATTTACTTTCCAATGTATATGCATTTAGTTCGTTTAGATACTTTTCTAATGGTTTTTTATCTGATAAATAGCCTTTTGTTTGTTACTATGAACCCTTTTAAACACCATCTTATTTTCTTTTTTAAAACCAGTTTCGAAATCTTAGCCAAAATTTTGAAAACTAAAACAGTGTAGTTTCTTAAATTTGAGTAAGAAGTCGAATGTGTTTTTAAGAAATGTGAAAATTCATACCAAAGAAGTCGAATGTGTTTCTAAGAAAGTTGACAACTCATACAAAGAAATTGCGAGGAAACAAGTATAGACGCAAAAATGTTAAAAACAAAAATATTATCAAACGGGATCTATAAGATCTTCATCTTAGAAGTTGAAAGGCAAATCCTCCCTTCTCCCTCCAGCCCAATTAAAGAGAGAGGGAGGTTCTGGTCATTATGGGAACAAATTCTGTAGTTTTTATGATCTGTATCACATGGAGTTGAATGTGAATTTTATGCTCTGTTTAGGTAGCCGAGGCTGAGGCAGTTGAATTCAATATAAAATTTATCTTTATTGACAGTGTTGGCTGAAGAAACAGAAGGACACACTGGCTCCTGATCGTCAGGAAGGAAATATAGCAAGTAGTTGGACTTCTGGGCTTATCTTTGGAAGAGGAGAGGTATAAAATTTCTCATCCATAAATTTCATGATTGTTTTTCGGAATTGTTTGTTCTATTTTAAAGGTTTTATCCCAAATTTTATAGCCTTTTTTGTTATCACTAACTCCACCTTTTTGATGTTTCATGGGCTTTCTTGCAAAGTATTTTGTTATTAAGGAGTTATGTCTTTTTTCTATTATCTTCAGCTTATCTTGTCTATTGATGGATCTTTAACATTTTATTTCCAAGGGAATCATTGCACTGGAGACCGATCACGGCACTCTTCATATTAAGGTATCTGCCCTTGCTCTTGTAGGTGTTTTTATTTCTTAACTCTCTGGACTCGGAGTTACCTTCTCGGTGTCATCAAACTTCTCCCACTTTTTCCAGCCTCTAAAGTCTAGGGGTAACGAAAACTTGTGTTTGTTATATGTTCAAATTCTCGTCAAGTATGTCCCTAGTTTTGTTGTTGACAAAAAATCAAACTGTTGAAGATCAGAATGTCTTTCATCAAGGATTTATTAACATTTAAGTCAAAAAAATATCTTGCAGAGTTCGGAAAAGTGTTTCAAGATCAAGATCGACAAATGTTACCGTTCTGCCGTCCATTCTGAGTATAAGATTCATACCAACAGTCTTTATATCTAAATGTTGACTAATAATGATCTTTAATTGATCAGAAACTAAATTAGCACACAACGCTGGTGTGTTTCAATCCTTCTTCTGCTGAACTGGAATTTTACGTGTGTTTCTGAATTTTCTCCCCCTTAAGTTTTTTGACTCCATGATACTATTAATTTAATTTTAGTCCTTCGAGGATTTGCAGTACTTTCATAACTTTGCATAACAAAATATTTGCACACTA